>NDXZ01039702.1:12284-24608 GCA_003055125.1 Paykullia maculata | reverse complement strand
AATGGATGCTAGACGAGTTCCAATAAAAAATGTGAAAAATTAATTAATGCAATAAATCTAAAAAAAATTTAAAAATTTTATTAAAATTAACTAAGACATATAACCAGATTCACCCTCATTTGTTGAACTTATTCAACAAGAAGTTAAGAAATTTATTTTTTTAATGCGCACTTTTATAAATAAAACTATCCGGCTTCACCGGCTTTTTCACTTGCATAACACGTAAAATGTATCAATATTCAAACAAATTATTTCACAGTTATTGTTGGAATTTTACAGATATTTATATTTATGTGTGGGTGTATGTACTTCTACATGTGTGTATTTTTATTTTCGACTTACTTTAACTCATAGTAAAAAAAAAAGGAAAAAGAGAAAAAAAATGTATATTTACCGCTTCGTTAAGATAGACACTTGAGCTGCCCATATTGTTGACAGGCAATATACTGCCATTTCCCTGTAAATTTAGGATGCTGCTACTCACTCCACCCGCCGAACAACTGGTTGCTAAAGAGGAAGGTGGCAGAGCGGTTACTGCTGAATGTGCTGATGCTGCCGAAGGCGATTGTGGTCTCTTTTGGGACGCACAAATGATGGATTGTTGCTGGGCACTGTGATGTGAAACGGGTATGTGCACAGGCAACATACCAGTTGTTTGCATTAAACTGCCGCCACCTCCCCCCATGCCACCGCAATCACTTCCAACATCAGAACTATGGACATTTGCTGAAGATACAGTTACAATGGCTGTTGGAATATTTTGTGATTGTGAAACTGAAACTAGTTTATGCGCATACATGGATGGTAGTGCTGGTGTTGTAAAGGTGGCCAATTGTGATGGATGTGACATGGTGACACCAGTAATGGTATTCGTGGCAAACATAGGACTCGTCGAGTACATGGGATGATGAGCAAGATCAATCTGTAAAAATTCATATATGTTTGTTCATACATACATATGTATATACATATATACATAATTTATATTAATATGCATGTACCCTGCCAACATATATGCTTTATTATTATTATTTGTTTGTTCGATTATCTATCAAAACGTAACGTTTTCTTTTCAAAGCTAATCGAAGTTTTTAGTAAATTTTTTTCTTAAATAATTGTATAAAGTTAAAGATAGAAAATAAAATATTTATCAATGTTGGAATTTTGTATTGAATTTATTACAAAATATTATTATAATGTTTCTTATAATATTGAAGCTAGGATTTTATAAACATGGTCTAGTTTGAACTGCTTTATTTCAAATTATATTTAAATTTGCAATATTAAATAAATGCATTTATGTGATAATGCTCTAAGTCTCAGAAATCTTATGAATATCTGTTCATATGACAAAAAAGTCCTTTCCGATTTGACTGTCTCCTAGAATTGATTTCGCCAGTTTTTTTGGTTTAGTTTTCTTTAAAACTTTTCATTATTCTCTTGCTGTATTACCATATGTTTTATAATTTTTTGAACATTTTACATTAAATATTTTCAAAGAGATAGAAAACAAAAACACAATAACTTGAAATATAATTTATTTTCGTGATTCATTTAGTTTGCAATTTCTCTGAGAGCTGAAATTCGCCCTTGTCTCTGTGAGATTGTATTTCTATTCTAGTCTTAGTTTGATTGTTTAGTTTAAAGCTTTGTATTAATACATATATTTTTTTAGGTAGTTGTTTGATTTTTGACCATTTTGAGACACAGTTGTTTTTTTGAGATATAAATCTTATTCAAGTATTAGCATTTTCGGAAGTTCGAGCCAAGACTTAAAACAAAACATTTCAGAAAATGCTTAATTGATTACAATTTTTGAAAACTAAATTAACTCCTTATTACATATTTCATAAAATGTTATACTACTTTGTTTTGCCACCATTTTGGTAAACATTAGTCTTAACAATTCATATTTGGCAGTCGTGAAGTAGAGACGTGGCAAATTCAGTATGAAAAAATATTCGGTAAACCAACGTGTTTTAATCGTTAAAACATTTTATCAAAATCAATAATCGATTACTGTGACGATGAGAGAGTTACGTGAAATTTTTGGAAGAAACAACGTGCCAACAGGACGCACTATTTATCGTGTAGTGAATTATTTCGAAGAAAGATAGACTGAAGCTGATAGGCCCAAGCATGGACCACAACGTACTGCAACATCGGCTGAAAACATTACTGCTGCTCAAGAAAGTGTTCAAAACAATCCATCAACCTCAATTCGACGCCGTGCTCAGGAGTTTGGTCTTCAAAGAACAACTTTGGCCACAATTTTGCACAAGGATTTGCATTTGTTTCCATTTAAGATTCAGTTGACACAAAAGCTTCTTCCAGAAGACCATTTACGCCGCCGTACATATGCCAATAGGATGTTACAGCTCGCCCATGACAACCCCGATTTTCATGAAAAAATCATAATGAGTGACGAGGCACATTTTCATTTGAATGGACATGTGAATAAACAGAACAGTCAGTTCTGGGCAATGGAAAACCCTCAAATTATTCATCAGTCACCTTTGCATTCATTAAAAGTGACAGTCTGTTGTGCAATTTGGTCAGGAGGAATCATTGGACCTTACTTCTTTGAAACTGAAAACGACGTAACGGTAACAGTCAATAAATAGCGATATCGTAATATGATTGAAAATTGTTTAACGCCACAACTACATGCTTTGGGCTTGATTAACATGTGGTATCAACAAGACGGTGCCACATCGCATACAGCCAGGATTACAATGGAATTACTGTAAGTAGTACCTTGCCGGCGGACACCCTGTATTAAATTAATTAAATACTTTTTTTTATTTTTTTAATGATTTTTTGATAGAAAATGTTGGAGGGGCATTTGCATCAAAATGATTATGAATTCTATAAATAAAAATGATGGATTAACTACACAAGCACATGTGTAATATTTATGTATGTATGTATGTATTCAATAATGTGTGTATATATGTATGTAAATATGTACATATGTTAGCATATAGTAAGCTGTAATTGAATATTTTGTGTCTCATACATACACAGATATGTATTGTTAACAATTTTTTTTGCATGAGTGTGAGTACAAAAGTTCAATTCATTTGTTAAGAAAATAAATAATAAGTTTTTCACTTAAAGTAAGAAGGGAATTCGGTTTGATTATTTATAAGGAATTTATGATTAATTTTTATCGACTTGTGGCATATTTACATGTTTTTTATATATGTATGTATGTATGTTTACATTTCTTTTCATTTATTTATGAATAGTTGCAATTCACCATTGATGGCATGAAAACATTCATAAGTTTTTGATTGAATGAACAAAGAATAAATGTTTACAAGTGTTTTTTTTTCTCTCTTTTGCACTTGTGTGTTTGTATAGACAAGCATTTCAATTGGTGATTGACTTTGACACAATTTTTATTATAGTCTACCATGATATATAAAAGATATTCATGTGAAAAAATTTCTGTCGTTTTCTGTTTATTGCATATTTAAAAAATGTATAAAAATATGACATTTTAAATGTATCACATTATGTTTTTAATATTCCTGGATCATGTTGGAATTTTTGGTTAAGAATTTCAACCATAATCGTTTTTTTCTGTCCCTGAAAAATAGTCAAAATATGTAAAAAAAAAGTCGAAAGTAGATGAAAAGTAAAAATAGTAAAAAAAAAAATCTAAGCTGTCAAAATGGTAGGAAAGGGTAAACAACGTAAATAAAAACGCCGGAAATGGTAAAAAATATTTAATAGAAAAGTCAAAAATAAACAAAAAATAGTTCAAAAGGGCAAAAAGTTTTGTGGTAAAAATTTTAAAAAAGTCGAAATGTCAAAAAATTTATTTTGTATTTAAAAATGTGTTGTTGACTTTTAGTACTAGTGACTACCTTTAATCTGTACATAGTTTAATAAAAACATATCTATACTTATTTATTGATATATAATACATACATACAAACAAGCACATGTACATATATTGAAAGGTAGAATGATAACAATATGATTGCTTTTTGTATTGAAATTTGTTTTAGTATCATTTTTATAGTTCCAAATCATGTAGTTTTTTTTTCTAAGTGTATGTATATATGTGTGTATTAAATTATTATGGGCACATGTTTATGAGCTTTATCCCATAACTATGGATATGATTGTGATAATCGAAAAGATGATAAACATAAAAACTTGTTTAAGTACAAAATGTTTGTTTTTTTGTTACTTCCTGTAGTGCAATTTATTTATCTGATTTAACGATAATGGAATCGTTAAAAAGAGTTAACAACAAAAATTTATCGTTTTTGTTAAATAGTGACATTGTTATTATTATATATACATTATTTTGAATAAAATTTTATAGTCAAATCATGAACAATTTTTTTAAATTTAGGCAATGGCGACTAATGATGAGAGTGTTAGTGGTAAATTAATTTTGTCATTTTGTTTATCACAGATGTCAACTCATTCTAATTTTAAACTGAAGTTAGTCACTACTAGCAATACAGATATTTAAACTATAGTTAATTTTCATGCGTAAATGGCAAATATTTTTAAACTTTTTTTTTAACATACATTTGGAAAAAATTTACAAATTTTGTAAAGAAAACACAATGTCGTATAAAAAGATTTATCTAAATTGTTTTATTTATTTAAAAATTCTGAATGTCACACTTAATGTTTAGCTACCAGAGTTGTTTTTGGTGACATAATTGTAAACTTGTTTAAACATTAGTTGAGTACCCTGATATAAAGCAAGTCTTTGATTTGTTACTTTTTAAATCGTCACACTCATCACCACTTTCGCTAACAATCATTGGAATTACCTGTGAATATATATTGGGTTCGGCTCGTTTCAAATCTGTCTGTCTTGGACGACCCAAGGTTGCACTACAGTATACGGGTGGTAAACGTTGACCTGTTGTCACAGTCATCTCGGGATGTCCTAGTTCGCTCTGAAAGGAGATTGCCAAGAAATTTCAGGTTTTAATAAATTTAACAATATCAACCTGTTTATATCCATAGCAAATTTGGCCTTTTCTGCATTTTATATTTATTTGTAAGTAATGATTAAAAATTGCAACTTTTTGTAAATTTGTATGCGGCAATTGAAATAAAATACATACATATGTAAAAATAAGTCTGCATTAAAAAAATGTTTATCTGGTTAAACGAAAGCAGTGGTCGCAAATTGTAATTAATAATTGTGTGTAAAGCAGCAAAACAAAAAAAGATAAACCATAAGCTTATTGTTTTAACCTCGAAAATATTTTTTAGCTGGCCAGCTAAATGTTTGTTTGATTATTGTAATTTTTTTTTGATTTTTTTTTACAAATACATTTTTACACTTCATAAAATTATAACAAGATTATGTTTTTTGCATTTTTTTATTATATCTTTTATATTTGCTCAATCTAGTTAAACACATTTCATTTATTAAAATTATAACAGTCAAACTTAAATTTTTATGAGCCACATTAAGTTGCTCGAACATATTATATGTTTGATAACAGAGATGTACTTTGCAGAAGGAGTTAGACCATCACTGTTTTAAAGATATTGATTTCAGATACAGTAGACGCTCGGAAATTAAAACTCGCGTCAGTTTTTTTGTTTGCTTTTAACACTGCAAAATTGTATTTTAAGCTTTTATTTGGCTTCCACATAGGAAAAAAAGGGGAATCCTAAGTTACTTATGTATGTAATTTGTATTGTCTCTGACTTTAGAAACCAAGTTAAAGATATTGGAAAATATCGACAAAGGCGTTCAAGGAAAACGTTAAGCTATTGATTTTAATGTCTTAATATATGCCATAATGCCATTAGTTACATCAAATCAAATAGAGCAGCAGCCGTATTCTGTAATTCGATAAAGATAAATCTCCATCGCTAAAAATCTATAAAGTTGATTTAGCGATTTTTGGCTACAAATGCAATTTTGTAATGTGCATTGCTAAATTTGGCAATGCCATAAAAATTGAATTCGCCCCAATTTTAGCGTTGAATGTTTAAATTTTGTATTCTCTATGGCATTTTAGCGATCGAGATTAAGCTTTAGCTAAGCGAATTACAGAATACGGCTCCAGCTATATTAAATACAGTTTCCAACACCTACCATGAATCAAATAAAAGATCTTTACACACTTGTGAAAATTCAAAAATAGAAAGTCGGAAATCTACAATGACTGGAGCAATATAAAAGAAAAAGAAAAAAATGTTCAACAAGAATATTCCAACAAAGATAACGATACATATCGAGAAAGTGATGGATGGTTTTCCTTTTTTGGATGGTTTTTCGATTTTTAAAAATTGGTGGCAAGATTCTTTCTACTGATATTGATTCAGTCAATCCATTCATTCACAAATCTCGTGCTAAAGTTGCTGAGATAGGTCTAATAGACTCACAAATTTATAATTGCGATGAAACCGGATTATTCTTGCATTGTCTTCCAGATGTATGTGTGTACATATGTATATTGAAAATATTTTTTCTTAAAACTGTGAATTTAAATGAAATGGTATGTTTTGTGTCCGTTTTATATAAATAAAATTAAAAAAATCTATGAAGAATTGTTTTTTTGTGTATTTTTAAATCGAAGATGCGCTTTTATGTTGCTTTTTATTAAAAAAAAAACTTTGGATATTAGAACTTTTTGAAAATTATAACAACCCCAGGAACCAAGTGGTTCTAATCTACGAGCGTCTACTGTACTATCAAATATTTTAAATAAATATTACGCAGCTATATTTGTGTTAAAATATAAACAAACTAAAAAAAAAATGGGTTTCATTTGAAAAATGAAAAGGCGATATTCATTGGTTGCATCAAATTGACCACCACTGGCACTAAGTGCAACAAAATATTGGTCAAAATTAGTAATTTCCTTAATATACAAACATACATATGTACATACTTAAATAAGTATTGATCTGTATGTTAAATGCAAATATGCACTGAATGTTTTTTTTTTGTGGTTTTAGTTAGTTGTACCAAGCGATTTGCAATAACGACAGGATAATGCAAGTTTCAGGTTTATTATAACTCCGCAGGGAAACAACCAACGACAGCTTATTGTTTAATAAACTTATACGTATATGTATATGTATATGTATCAGCGTTAATTTGAAAAGCCCAACACACCTACACATTTTCACTAATACAATCACACCTGTGCACAGTGGTTCTAACGACAAGTTTTAGCGCGAAAAAAGTCATTTTTCGGATGGTACAAAAGTGAAAAATTTGCATAGTATTTCAATGACATACTTATATCCGACGTGCATAACGATATACAAATTTTTTTTATATTTGCAATATTATTACTTCAGTATTTGCTTTATTTTGTTTTTAATAAAAAACCAATCGAGAACTTAAGTGTACTTTTGAAAGCTTGTTAAATAAAGGGATGTTTCCCTTATACAAATGAGGAATGTATTTTTCTAAAATCCTAATGTGCCGTTGATTTTGCATTCCGTTTAAGCAAGAATTTTATGAAAATTAAAATGCTTTCGTTAAATGTGCAATTTTTTCTGTATTATAACTTGTGTTAAACTTTTAAATGTGAATTTCAACAGTTTCCGCTCCAATTTTTATGTCGTTATCATCTATAACATGTAAACTGTGAAATGGGTAAAAAATCAGCTGCCGATTTTTGCCTAAACACTTTTCTGTTATATTTTGCATTTTTATCAAAAATGCGATAGAAAATGATGAAGATGGTGACAAAGAGTTTTTCGAGTCTTTTCCTAATGTTGGTCCAATGAATTTGTTGTCTTTCCTAGTAAAGCATCGTCAATGATTTTGGAGAAAGACTGGGCGGACGAAACATTAACATCGAAACACAAACGACCTTGTAAACCATTTTAAAAGAAGGATAAAGAATGAAACAATCAAAAAGAAAAGTTAACGTTTGCTGCTGCAAGTTGTCTTTATAGAGCAGGCAAAAGAGTTGTTGCAGCCACTACCAGCGATGTTTCACCAAAAATGCTTCTTTAAACACTAAAAACGCTATCTAAAATACTAAAACCTTATAGCAGTGAAGAAGCGTTGGCGATGATGGCAAATACTCAAAAAGTTATTGTTTCTTTGTGTATTATTATCAGATTGTTATTTTTTTTTTGTGTTTCCAGTAAATATTTACACAGTGTGACTACACAAATTAACACATAGTAATATCAATGATTGTAATGTGATATTAAATATATAATTTTATATATTTAATCGAATGCGCCAGTTTTTTGTCGTAAGATCGTGCATTATCAAGTCATTTGCTTGTGCAAATTTGTATGCATCTAGATACTTCTAAAAAGAAGTTATGAATTTTTTCGTGCTAAATTCGCATTTGGAACCACTGTGCTCTGCTTTCAACAATATTTCAAAGGCAGTACTTTTCGCAGGTCAAGTATCAAAATATTACAACAATGTTGCCAAGAATTATATTTTGTGCTTATTTTTTATGATTAAACAAAAGTTATAATTAAAAAAAATATTTAATAATAATTTAATTAATATTTTTTTTAAAGACACTAGTTTTAAGAACAGCGTGCGAAATTATAATTTTTAGATAAAATTAAAAATAAAGTTGTAGGAAACTAAAAAATTTAAATAGAGAATTTACATTAAAATAAAATTTGTTTATAATTACTAATCGAAGAAATCGTTAACTAAGTGATTAAATTTCATATACATCTTTTACTTAATTTTAAAATTGTTAAATAAAATTACACATTTCTTTACATTTTTGAATGAATTTTTTATATGCAAGTTTGATTTTACCTTAATTCAATACTAACCTTCATCTGTAAACTGTTAACAGTTAAAGTAATTTTCTAATAATTCTGGCCTAATAGTTTGGTCACAGACAAACGGACAGACCGATGGACATGGCTAAGTTGAAACAAAAATCTTCAAGAACCGAAAATATTTTCTTTGTTTGGCTTTTATTTGAATATTTATTTTTGTCACTACTAAAAGTTAATAAAAATTTAACAATATTTTTCCTTTTTTTTGCCTAATAATTGGCAACCCTAGATTTAATTTATTTCATTTTATAAATCTACTGGCACTTGATAATGTAGCCACTCAAATTTTGGTTTGTTTTTTTTTTTTTGAAGAAATTTAGTAGCTTTCGACGATAACATGAATATTCAATTTCCAACAAATTGCCTGAATGTGGTTGCATCGTGGGGTAAAGTTTGAAAAACAGAGACCAGGTAGTTTAACTGAATTAGAATCGATAAATTTTTAATATTTCTATGGAAATTTATTTGCTTGTTTTGCTCGTTTTAAACAACAACAATAAAAACAATTGATTGAAGCAGATTAAAAATTACTAACAATATGGGAATAAAACCTCGCAACCATGTGATACTTTGGCAAGTGTGGACAACTTTGTTGATGTTGTTCTATTAAATAAAAATGTACTTACCTTGTTTGTTTGTTGTTGTTGTTGTGGATGATGTTGATGCTGCTGTTGTGCATGAAAGGCACTGATTTTGCTGGTCGGTATTAAAGTACTGTATTGTACATATTGACCGTGATGTGACGATGGGGCTGCAGACATTTGTTGTTGTTGCTGCTGTTGTAACTGATGCAATTGTTGATGTTGTGCTTTTTTATCGACAACAGCATATGTCGGTATTATGTGATCATAAGCTGTTGATGACGTTATTACAGCATTTTGTTCAGCCATGGCAGCTGTAGCATAGGAATGATTACGAGCACTAGTTGTCCACTCATCATCCTCATCGTGTCCATCTAAATTTGTGTGGGTAGAGAGTATTGTACAAAAAGTCAAACCCCCTTAAAGCTCTTATACAAACCTTGTGGTATAATGTCAGGATTTTTATCAATACTATCCAGACTGCTTGTAACATGACAACCTCCACGTCCATTGTGCAAATCGTGATTGTTGTGCAGTGAGCCCAGACCATTGTTGTTGCGACTCTGCGATGTAGCTGTTCCATGCGTATAATTATTACGGTCCCTCCCCGATGAACCCCTCATTCGTACAATGATCACAATAATGAGAGCCACCAAAATTATGCTGACAACAATGCCAACCAAAATACCCAGAAACGGACGTATGTCCTCTATGACAGGAGCATAGGCTAATGAAAGATCTACAAAATGGGCACAGAAGCAAAAGGAATAAAGTTTATTATTGCTTTTTTTCTTATCTTGTAATGTGATTCATTTGAAAGCGAACGTAAAAACGGAATATGTATGATGGTAAAGCAGCAAAATAAGAGATATTTTTTTACTAAAATTTTAAATTGTACAAAACCAGATCAAACAACTATTTAACTTTTATATCTGACAAAGATTATGTAAATGAATAACAATAGTTTTGATAATTTTCAATAAAAATCGAAATATAATCTTTAAGAAGTTTAAAATTTTATTTATTTATTTATTTAAAAAGTTCAAAAATTTAAGAGTATAACTCAAACCAAAGACTTAGAAAGAAATAGACACGAAATCCAATATTTTCATTTATGCGAGATACATACTTTTCTCGATTTTTAAGGTATTCAAAATGTAGAGAAGTTACTGCATTTAACGGACTAAAATAAAAAATGTAAGTAAAAAAAAATAACGTCAACATTTTTTTAATTCTCCAAAAAATGTTATATTTGATCACAATATGTTGTCATAATGACCATAAAAGAGATGCGTCGGTCTTACAGGCAACAAAAATAGTCAGGAAGGTTAGAAACTTTGATACACTTTTCTCGCTACCGATTTACAGAATCCCAAAGAGTAAAAAAAATTCACAACTTCAACACAATTTCGCTACAATATTACAATGAAACGTTTCCGAATCAAATTTCACCAAATAATGAAGAATATTAAAGAATTAGGTAATAATATAGTTTGTGGGCCAGTTTAACCCAAAGGGTATATTGGGGTTAATTTCAAAAACGTTGTTTTAACTGCACATTTTATTAAAATAAACAAATTTATTTATTTTTCTAAAATAATGAACAAAATTAATGAGTTTCACAAATTTATTGAATATAAATATTAAAATTTACATATATGTATTTGACTTTTGACCACGATGCGGGTCCCGAAAGAATTGTCAGATTTGGCTCAGCACTTAAGTTTTAGATCTGGTGTCACAATATTTTGACCAGGCCGTGTTGAAAATCAAGAAAAAAACATCGGCTCTTACCCTTAGGCATACATACATATATGCACGCAAAGAAAAAACATAGTTGAGTATGGTCACGGTAATATGATCACAGACAATTTTAAAATTCTATGATTACTGCAATTATTATATGATTGCCATAATCATAATATGATTGTAGTCATATTTTACGTCAATAGCATGATTATATATATGATGGCAAGAATCATTATATGTTTGTCCAAACTATAAAATTTGTTACGGATAATCAAAAAAAATAAAAATGTATGATAGTTTCAGATTATGGTTATCATATATTCTAAAACCATCATATATATGATTATCCGTAACAAAGTGAAATTTTTTTTTATAATAAAGTATTAATTTGGTTTGTTCATCAAACTATGAACTACAGTTTTGCCAAACATAGTTAAGCCGTATGTATCACCAACTCTGAAACTGATGACCCTTTTTTTTGAGGGGTCCACTGATTTTTAGAATCTATTGAGGCCCATAAAAAATGGTTACCAATCTGGTTAAACTGTGTATAGGCTTTTACTACCCCTAGCTAGTAAAATTAAACCTTTACTGTCACGTTCTTGCGTTTTTTTACTGTTGCACAGTATTATTATTAGCTTGCCATTATTCACTGTTTCTTCTCATAGGAAAAAATGTAAAAAAAACCTAAATTTAATAGAATTGAAAGATTCCAACAAATGTTCAAGTTTATTTGAGTGTCAAAACAGGGCGCTTATAATTAATTCATATTGATGGGAGAGTCTGTGATTAAGAAACATTTTTGTATTTTTATACCCTTCACCACGGCTGTGTCGAATATATCGCTCTTACTTGTTTTAGTTTATTTTGCAAGGAGTGATTTTTTTTATAACAATAATACATTTATTTAATAATAAAAGAGGGACCAAGGTTAATTTATATAAAAACCGGAGAAAAATTTTTTCACTAAAGTCTATTTTCGTCTTCTTGTCCTAACATTTCGTAGCGATAACAAAGTTTAAAATAAAAAAATGTTTGCAAACATTTTACCAATTTTCCTTATTTTTCTTAAATTATTATTTCAATAACTCTTAAAGTGCTAAATCAAAAAAATATATATTAAAGATTTCAATTAAAATAAAGAAAAGATAATTTTAAGACAATTATTTTAGTTCCAATTCTGGCTCCAGTTCATTTAAATTTTCCATGAAAA
>NDXZ01039702.1:0-12245 GCA_003055125.1 Paykullia maculata | reverse complement strand
TTTCTAATGAAAAGATAATTTTTTATTAATCATTGTTGCGTATGAGTAATATTAATCAGTTGTTACAAATAAATATAACGTATTATCAGCTATTAACAGAGCCTAATTTGGTATGAATATTTTTGGACTTAAAGGAGTTGTAGTTGGTCAAGCAAGACCATATAGAAACCTTTACAAAAATATATTAAATGTAAAACAAAAAAAAGAAATTGTGCTAATTTTTTTCAGATTATTTCTGGTAAATTTTATTTTAATTTCCATACATTTACTAGTTTTTCAAACGTTTGGGGGATTTCCGGGAAATAGCCTTTAATGGAAACGAGGGCCAATTGTAATATGACATTTAAAGCAGGGAGATTTTAATTCTTTTTTGTTTGGTAATTTTATATTAATATTAATATTTGGAAGAATTTTGGAGCCAAGACGCATGCTGCTTATTCGACTTTTAAAGTGATTCAAAGTTGATCGGTTAACTAAATGTAGTACTGTAGTATTATTTTTTTAAAGCACTAAAAATTGTGATATAAAGAACTCAAACTTAGATTAAACTTAAATACAGTTATCAAGCTTTTGGGCTCTGTTAAGAATTTTAAACATCTAGGAAAAGGAGAAACAGATCAGTATGACTTTTTTCTCTGTTTGCCAACGGACAAAAATTATACTGTTTAAAGGTGTTGACTTATAGCACTTTGCAATGTACTTCATTTTTTGGAGAAACTTGGCGTTAAAAGATTCTACTAATACATACACATAACACATATTTGTAACAAAGGATTACTGGCTTAAGTGTATGTGTATGTCTTGCGGGAAACGAGACCATTCTAGGTCTGCTTTTTTCAACCTTATCTAGCCTAACCTAATAAAAGAAGAACTAAACAAAGCAACGAGTTTTTGTTAAAAAATTTTAAAGTACGAGAAACAGAAGAGACATAGTTTTATTAACTTAGCGCAGGGTTGGAGAAGTTGGTAAAGTTGTAGGTGTTTTGTTACAATTAAAAGCTACAGGCGACACTAGATGAAGTAAATATTGGCCAATAAGGCTTTTAAATAAAGTTAATTGATTCAATTTGTTTAATTTTGAATTTTTTGATAAAATAGCCGTGTGACAGTTTTTTTTTTATTAAAAAATTTTAATATAAAAATATTGAAGTCATACACTTATGAATATATGTATATGTACATATGTTTTTTATGGAACTTTAAAAAGTAAAGAAAATAACTTAAATAAGATACATAAGTATGTGTTTCCAATAACATTGGTTTTAATTTAGGCGTGAGTTTGATGCGATATCTTTGAAAACTATTTAATATCTTACTTTTCTTTTTTTGTTTGGTTTGGGTTAAATTAAAAGATGCTTGAGTAACGGTTTCATAAAATTTTTTGTAAGTAATCAAAACTGAAAATTTAATAATAAGAAACAAAAATTATAAATATTTAAATTGAATAACCTGCCACAAAATCGATTTAAAACATAAAGTTTAAAAAGTAGTTAAATTAAAAATGGGGTTTTAGTTTAATAAGAAATATATATTTTACCTGTCTGCTTTTCAGGATCCTTTAGTGTATAAACTTGCAATATAGTTGCATTGCTACGACCTTTATTGTTGTGAGCCACTAGAAAAACATTATATCCAGCACCTGGCACTAACCCACGCACCTCAAAATAAGGAGTCCTTAATAGTTGTTGCAGATAAATTGCAGGCGTTTGTAATTTGTAGTTTTTTTTTATTCATTTTTTTGTTTGCAACATCAAAAACAAATTGCATACATTTGCAAAATGTGAGTTAAAGTAAGAAGAATGTGGGTTAGTTTTTGTGACAGTTGCAAAAGAAAGGGTTATCAGTTAAAAACCAGACATAGCACGATGAATGGAAGAAGCACATGAAAGGAAAAAAATATAAGTGCAAAAATGACAAAAAGACACAAAGAGATAAATGGGCGTATAAATATATATATATTTGTATGTATGTACATATGTATATGAAGTTTAAATATTGCTTTAAACTCGTTTACACAAAATTACAAATTGTGTCATTTTACTTACCTTGATTTGTAGATTTTGGGATGTCTGGTGGAGCCATTAACATACACTTCCATAATAAAATCTTGCTGTAGGCCACCATCAAAACCTTCTATACATTCAATCTGAAAGCCAGTTGATGTTTGATTGAGCAACGTACAATTTACCAGGGGGTCTGGTTCACCTTTAAGGAATAAAAAAAAACACAACAGCAGTTGATAGTTAAATTAAACTTTTGTAAAAGTTGAGATAAAAGAGGTAACACATGATTGACGTAAAAAAACATTAAAGTTAAATAAAACAAATGTTAATTTTTCAACTGAAACAACTTGTATATACCTTTGGCAATGGGGAAAAACTGTTTATCTTTAAATTTGTCTTTTTGTAGGAAATTTTTGTTTAAACAAAGTACTGTGAGTATAAACTGTTAGTTAAACAATGGCTACCATTTTAATTACCTACCCCCATATGTATAATGAAAATTTAGCCACAGTTTATACACTACGTATTACGAGCTGCCAACTAGAATGCCGTTTTGCCTAAGCAGTTCTTTGACAAAATATTCATGTATAATAAACTTTTATCGGCTGCTAAATTTTAAAAAATCGCAGCATTTTTGCAAATATCATCATCCCTGGTTTTGGAATTCGATTTTTCCCTCCATAATATGGAACAGCTGTTTTTTTCAAATTGTCAAAAATTTGGCAGAGCTCACTAACAAGAGTTAAGCACTTTGCTATCTACAGTTTGTTACTGTATTATAATTCAACTCTGTTCGAACTTCACGCCAATTTTTTATTATACATATGACCGCTAATGTTTAGTTTAGTATTCTTAGACCAACTTATCTTGTTGTTATCATATATATAGATTGAGAAATCAGTTATCCGAGGTTTATTACTACATAATTACACCACTACAAAGAACAAATAATTTCTCACCCAGGTTTAAGACTTAGTGATTTCCATTCAGCTGTCTGTCCATGTAAACCCTGTAACGAAGTATAACTCGCAATTTTAATAATGCATGCAAATGCATTGTGATGGAATATACATTTAAAAAATTATCCACAAAAATTATTTTCATGATTGCCGCAAAAAATTTATGGTTGTAGACATCTTTTACGACAATACCACTATGATTGCTGTTTTTGATTTTCTGTTTAAGCAATCATATATTATTTCTAATTTTTCTAATGCAAATTTAGCAAAATGTATATATATGTAGATGGCTGAGTTATAAGCAAAAAATCATGACTGCTTCAGCATCATATTTCAACGACAAACTAAATGAGTGTTGCTTTGTGCGTAAATTTAACTGTCTAATTGGTTAAGGTTATTTAAAATTTGACACAGCTTAATAAAACAGTAATTGGTTTTAAGCGCTTTTCCCTTTTTTCCACATATAAAACTACATTATTTAAAATATCTACAGCTAATAGATTTAGCTAAGTTAAGTTATTCTTAAGATAATTACTTCTAAATATATTCATTCTGGCACTTAACATTTGTAATCTGCTTAGAAGAAAAAACTAAATTTTTTTTAACATTTTCCTAATGGTTGCCTTAAAGCAAATGTGAAAAATTAAAAAAAAAATGTATAAATAAATGAAAGGGATGAAAATGAGGGCATCGATAACAAATGATTCCGACAACATGATATTCGGTTGGACTCTGCTTACAAAACACACATTTACACAGTGTCGTACATCACTTTTTATATATTTCATTGTTGTAGATAAATAAACACATTGTAAATTAACATTTTCATTAACAAACCTCCGTAAAACAAAATTGAAAAAAAACAACGATAATAATGAAAGCAGTGAGTCAATGTAAAAGTCAACCACATTACAAGGTTCAGTGTAAACAGAATACGTAATTTGTGAACACATACACTGCGTTGCATTGCTATACAGACACTTCAATAATAATTTTTTTTTTTTAGAGATAAAGTGAATTTTTGTGTTATTAATGGTTTTTTGGGTTTCATAAATAGATTTACATTTTACGTTTTACAAAAAATAAAAAAAACGGATTAATAATATACAACAACTTATAAATTTATTTGAGCAAAATTTTTGTTGGCATTCCAGCAGACTGTTCATGAGTATGTTGAAATCAACTTTCTAAAGCCCTAAGATGTCCTACGGACCCGCATAAAGTATTCGTATATCAGATAAATTTAGAAAATATTTGGTATTGAAAAACAATAGAATCAATTTCAAAACGGCAAAGTTAAGGTGCGTCTATAGTAGCACAACAAAGTGTAATACACAAAAGCGGCTGACTGGCGGTCTACTTTTTGGTCGTTTGACTACACAATGGGCCTAATTATGGTATTAACAACAGCAAAAAACAAATGGGCATGTTTAAAAATTTTAAGCTTCGATTTTGTTTTGATAATATAAATTATTATTAATGAGTTAATGACAACTTGAACAAACAAATCAATCGGCTTTGTTACTCTATCATAAGCTAACTTTTATGCTTTACTTCAAAATATATTTTATTCTTCGAAAATCATTGATGGATCAAGCCCAATGTGCACTGGCCAAATCCCTTCTATTTACCACTAGTGGTTTTTTGCTTCCCTATAACTTTTTGTTCAATAAAATGTCATGAATATTGAATAATGATGTCTGCATATACATACATACATATATGTATACATTAATGTATGTATGCACAAACAAGCTTTCACCATGATATATTAGCATAATGTTTCAACAACAAAAACAATTAACCACGCCTCTTATTGTATCACTGATGAATGAGTTGATAGATAAATGAACGGATAAATGGTTGAGTTAGCACAATACAACACAATACAGTGTTACAAACCTACATACAGCCCCTACTAACCCTATCACAATATTACTTACCTGCTGGTGTGATTGTATAAACACAGGGCTCCGTTTGATCGCCGATTTCATTACTACCCCAACATAATAGAGTTCCGTAGTCCTGTAGAAAAAAAAGCAAAAAAAAAGAAACAAAAGAAAACATAAAACAGATTGAAGTACAGAAAAATAAATTTGTGTACAATAATAAAATACAAACAATACATTGTCACACACAGAATAGTTTGTGTGTAAGACGTAAAGCATCACACATACACACACTTACAAAGATTATAGGCAAACCATAGCACTAACAAAATGATATCATTTTAAGAGGTTAAACCGCAATTCATTTGGAAAATTATGCGAATCTATTTAAAAGTGAATGATTTATCACGTGGCTTGCACTCACACACACAGACTCTCGAGTTTGAATACACAGCAATATACAGTGGCTCAATAAAGTAGTCGAGCGATCTTAAAAATTAAAAATTTTCTTACTAGGAAAAACGTTAAAATATACACTGATACAACGATACAATGTAGGTTGTTAATTGACATATTTAAAACAAAATATTAAACATTTTAAGGTTTTTTTAATAAAATAGAAAAAATAAAACAAACAAACATTTTTTACCCAAAAAGTATTTGAATATTTGGAGAATTTTTTATGTAATAATTTATGGTAATTAAAGCTTAGTGGGAATTAAAGCAATGCTAAAGTAAATTTATTGTTTTTTCTTTATAACGAGTTATCTTTAATAAACCCGACAATGCTGTAAGAATG
Source organism: Paykullia maculata (assembly GCA_003055125.1). Lineage (NCBI taxonomy): Eukaryota > Metazoa > Arthropoda > Insecta > Diptera > Rhinophoridae > Paykullia > Paykullia maculata. The sequence goes on along the minus strand of NDXZ01039702.1, from coordinate 6,595 downwards.
TATTGAGTGTGACAGCAGGCGCACATTCGGGCATAAGAAGAAAATTATATTAAAGCCCCCCTCAACAACTTAAATTATAAATTGTTTATTGAATAAATAAATGTTTTTTAACTTTTAATCAAAATGTAATTATATAAATTGATTTCTATATTTATTATTGGCTGTTTTTTTAAAAAGTATTAATTTCAATTTGTAATAAACTGCCTAAAGCTATATTTTATTTATTGGTTTTTATTTAATAATAATGAAAAATAAAATAAATAAATAAAAATTACAAGTAAAATGCACTAAATAAACTGATTACGTATACTTTAGAATCAGTTCCTATTTTGAATTTTTTTTAAAAAAATTGTCTCACAAAAAAAATTTTGCTTATATTTCGTTAATTGTCGGATTTTGCTGATTTCCAATAGCAAGAATCTCAGGGAATTTCTAATTGTCTGATACCAGTACGACATCAGGGGGCTGGTTTTTTTTTCATTATTGTTCGTTCTTATTTTTTTGTCCGACAACCTTTGACATATGATTGCAAAAAGATAGTATTTTTTGTAATTCACAATAGTTTTTTTAATCCCACAGTACTCTAAATGATATTTTAAATTTAAATTTAAATAGATGTGAAACGGTCAAAATAGTTAAAAAATAATTGCAATTAACGAGCGTAAATGGGTAGCAATGGAATATGTACATACACATACATATATAATTTTCTATATATGCGTCTTAATCCTTTTAAATAGGAAAATTGAATTGGTTTTGTGCGTCTTTCCAACTGTTGAATTCTACTTTCATAAGCTCCTATATGTCTTACGGATGCATAGAAGATATCAATCTATAAGAAAAATTTCTGAAAATATTGCTTATAAGAATTGGCAACATTGGCGTATTGCCGGCTAAGATAAAAGCAAGAAACCACGACTGCCACTATTTTTTATTCAAACTTTGCCACAGAATAAATAATCTCTCTCGAATTCTCGAAGGTACAGAAGTTGACAGAAAAGTTTTACTATAAAATCTATAACTTTTAGAATTACATTTTTGTATATGTATTTTTTTAAAGTGTGCCAAAGGTTAAAGGTTATAAAATTAGTAACATCTGAATATATCGCTCCAGCTTGCTTTATTTTGAAGTTGTCACAAGGCTATTCAGTATTTTGTCAAAGAAGGACGATGCTCAAGGGAAACTAATCTCTTTCTTTATGATAAATTGACAATCGATTCATTGTCAATTCTAATTGAAGGAAATAATTTTATTATTATTGACGATAACGACTATTTCGATGTTATTTATTAAGGCAAAATAGTCAATAGATCAGTTAACTGAAAATAACCAAAACTGGAATTAAAATAACTTAGTAATAGTCAAGAAAAGTCGAATTAATCCGAAAAAGGCAAAGAAAATAGCTTTAAAAAGATTTTAAAAAAATTTTAAAAAGAAACAGAAAATAGTCGGCTTTATTATATTTTGGCCAAGCTTTCTTAAAATCAATAAAATATTTTCCAATAGTTTAGTTACGATTTCCTTCAAAAGTTTTCTAAAAAATTAATTTAGTTACATAAGACTGTGTTTGTAATACGCACAAGATTTATCTTTACAACATTTTAACCTCAAAAAGTTCTTAAAATTAAAATATTGTATTTTTAAAATATAACTGAAAGTGAAAATAATTGAAAGTATTAAAACAAATTGAATATACATACATATGTAATAAAAAATAATAGGTAATGAAAATAGGCGCGAAAAATGGAGAAGTTAAAAATGATTGACAAAAGACCAAAAATAGGAAAAAAAACATTAAAAATAAAATTTCAATTCTTTTAACCTAAAAAAGTTAAAAATCGACTCCATAAAATGTTATAAATACGAAAAGTCGAAAAAACCACTTTTTTCAACTAAAATATCCTAATGGATGCCCTTATCATTCATTATCTGACACAGAAAAACATTCTTTGTTTTTTTTAATATAAAAACATGTGTATGTACAAATGTGTGTTTGTGTGCATGTAATACAATCCATCTCATACATATGTATATATGTATGTATGTACGTATGAATTTTCATTTATTGGTTTTTACAATTTGAAGAAAGACAAGGAAACTTACATTTTCTGTCACTGGTGTGTAATGGGCAATACTTCGTCCACGATCGATGGCAATAAGTGAGGCCGGTATATCAATTGTTTCACCAAGTGTGGCATTGAATTTCCACACATATGTTGTTTCCGCTGGATTTGCTTCAATTTCACATGCGATTTTAGCCGTTTCATGACGTCCCGTACTATACACAGTGCGTTGTCCCTGTCGGCATACGGGTGCAACTGTCCAACAAATATTGTTTGTTTGATTTGATAACGGCAGACAAGCAGGCAGGCAGGCAGGAAGGCAAGAAGAAAAAAATAAATAAGAACGTTTAACAAAACTAGTATAAAAACCATTTTCTAGGTAAATTGTTATCGAGTTTTAAATATCTGGATCTTAAACTTTAATATAACAAAAGAAAAAAAAATACTTTCAAAATTTATCGAGTGAGCAAAAACCATAGATTTAAATAAATAAAACAGGTTAATATTTTACACAAGCGTTAAAGGGCAAACAAATTAATTTTAACGCAGCTTGTAAAACATTAAAAAGGCGTGATTTCCAGAAATGTATTGATATTAAGGATACATGAGTAAAATTCAAAAAATAAAAACAATTTGAATAAATGTTTGTAGGTCATAATTTGAAATTAATTATTTTACTGACCTAAACTAAACTTAATTAAATGTACTTTTTAAATTAAGGGCGTATTTTTACTATTGTAGTTTCGTTAAACAAAATACCACAAAATTTTTTAAGTCATACATATATGTAAATAAGAAAACTATACATAAAATCATACATAAGTCACTAAAATTTGAAAATTTTCTTGTAGATACTAAATGATTTTTTTGAAATGATACATATTTTTCATTTGGGGATATTTTTATAGTGTTTCTTCAATTTTAACTTTTAGAATATGTTATATAGGGGTCTCCACTACAACAAATGATGACAAACTGAGGTAAAACCGATATCGCTGTGTCCACTTGTCAGTGGAAAACATTTTTACGGTCAAACTGTTAAGCCGAATCAAATAAGATTGTTCAAAACTATACATCATTTTCTAACACAGCTTGGTATTAAAAAAAACAAGAATTATTGGCCAATTGTAAGCAATTATAATTGTAACCTATAAAAATATGAAAATTTTGTTGAAAATTTTATAAAATAACTTTTTTGAATTTTTAATTTAATATTTTTTAACGAAACAAAACAAAATTCCTCCAATGTATAGGTACTTAGCACGGACCGATTAAACTTCGTGTCAAAAAATTGTGAAATTCCAAAGTTACAGCAAAAATATTAGCCAACTGCTCATAAACATTACCACAACAATATTCGCCATAAACATTTCAACAATAACAAACTGTTACTGCTACGCAGTTATTTACAGACCTGCACATTTACCAACAAACTTGTGCTTAAACGCGAACACAATACTAGCGTGTGCGCGGTCAAAAAGTAATATATTGATAGTAGTTATGGTTGTTTCAAAATAATGTAAATAATGTAATTTTTAAAATACTATTTAAATTTTATTGAAACTTGGAACACCTCGACAGAAGCAGTTGGGCTTTTAGAATATTATTTTGTCAAGAATAACATTTGAGCGTTGACGCCGATATAGTGGATTACAATTGGTTATTGGCTATTTTTGCAGGTAGGCCTTATATAAGACTATGTATTAATAATAGAACGATCACCGAGAAATTCGGTACCCACATTAGCTTGTGAATTGAACTATTTCTTTGTCAGCTATGAACGATAAGTTTAATATTTGGGAGAGTATTTGTATGGGCTCTAATTAAATCATAGATAAATTATAGCTTAAATTAACCAACTGTTAGTAAAATATCCCCCCGGGGGCTATTGCTTTTGGGGAAAAGAGGCTAATAGGAAGAGGTGTCAACTTGTGCTGATAATTGTCTTCGGGCTTATTTTGGACGGTTAAACCATACACCTCTATGAGTGTTACTAAATTAACACACGCTGTCGCAAAAATAAGATCGGAGTCCTGGCTGATGCTTGAACTAGTTATAGACTTCGATCAGCTGGATCTTTGAGGGTTTACTGTTCTGGAGTCAGCAGCCCTGACAGCAAAGAGATCTAAATAGCCTGAGCTCTTTAGAAAGGTGCCTACTTTATTATCCGTGAATCTTTGCTACCTGTGTGTTCCTTGCAAGTTCACACTGGGGCGATGGTTAGACGTTTTCTGATTCTACTCGTGGTTTGACCACTGTCAGGTTGAGTCACTCGGTGACGGTACTGACACAAATCAAATTTACTGTTGTTGTCAGTGAAATATATACAACCTAAAATTTGATCACAATGATAACCTTAATTGATGGGTAGGTGGATGTGAATAATTTCAAAACGATCGGTATGATTTTGCTTGAGTGAGAAACTAACCCATGGATACTTATATCCAATTTTTAGTTGGTATTTCTAAAAATCATAAATCTGATTTTTGGGTTAAAAATAGAAAGAAACGATATTTTGTGTGATATTAAATAGATCTCTTTAAATTGCCAAATGTATATTTAAGCCCCTCATTTGTTACCTCCTAAGCTGTAGGGCAAATGAGATTATTTCCTTCCACACTGTTTGGCCGGACAGAACGATGACAAGCAATTTGTTTGCTTGTCTACAACAAAACAGTAACAATGAGAAATTTCTCATAAACTACTACAACAATTGCAAGCAAAAAACTGTCATATGCAATATTTATGTAAGCTTTTTACATGTGTGTGTGTGTGTCTGTAATTGTTTTATTTGTAGTTTCCCTGCAGATCAATAGTGTATTTATTAATAACTAAATACATATTTTTGATATCAATTTCAAAGTTTCTATGTACACAAATACCTTATGAGATATAGCAGTAAAATAATTGTTTAAGCCATCGAATTTGTAAAAAAAAACAATTTTATAGTTTTAAAAAATTTCACAGAACTGTTGGGTTGTGTTGGAACACATAATTTACAGGCTTATTTTAAGAGTTTTAGATATCACTTTTTTTTTTGTTGTCCTTTGGTCAGTAGATGTGATGTTTTTATGGGGTTTTGTAAAGCTTTTGTCTTTGACTATGCGTTCATCTGCATAGAGTTGGTAAAATTTAAATTGCAAATTCTTTTGTAGGTTTTTTTTATATGAAATAATAAATAATTTAATATACATATACTTTTTATTAAAAACAAATAACTTAAATTTTTAAATGCAATTGTTGTTTATCAATGACCTTCTGTACTATTAAAAAACTTAAATAGTGTTGTTGTATTACTTTTCAGTAGAAGTAGAAAAACTTACATTTACAAAACTCGATAGATTAAGCGTCTAAAGTTATACTTACATCGTATGTCTAGCTGCACTGGATTACTTTCACCATCTCCTTCACGATTGCTGCCCACACAAGTGTAAATACCACTGCGTGCTCGGCTTACATTTTGCAAAACTAGGCTTTGATTAGCCACTATAATGCCTTCAGCGATATTATTTTCCAATATGTTGCCCTTTAGTATTTCAAATCATTTTTATCACGTGTCATTGAATCAGGTAGAAAGAAAGAAAACAAAAAAAAACATCAATTAGATTATCAACTTTAAACTAACAGTAGATGCGCCAAAAATAATATTACTTTATTATTAAATCTGCCACTCAAAGTTTTGTCAAATCTATACCAGTATTTAAATAAGTGTATTTGGAATAAAAAGTTCGATAAAAATTTTATTCTTATATTTTTGCAAATAAAGGAAATATATTACAAGCAATATATCGCTTACCGATTGCAATAATGGAACACTTTAAAATTGATTTTTTTTTATTGTGTATAATAGTATTATTAAAAGAAAAAAGAACTGATGCCTTAAAATGTTTATCAACTAACCGTAGCCTTCTTAAAATAATCAATGTTCAATTTCATCTACCATTATTGCAGCCGATATTTAAAATAATGACGATTCTGACTGATTAAACGCTGTTCAAGACCAATGCATAAAGCTAGAGGCAAACAATTTTGACTGGTAGTTCCTTTTTTGGATGGAGAGGTCCATTAGAAATTGATTTTTTTAATTTTACCAGTTGTGTAAATAAAAAAAGGGTAAAAATAGGTAAAACATACAACCATCTGTTAAACTAAAATAAAATACGAATATGGTTTTAAAGCTGCTATCGGTAAAATCAGGGCGCCGTGCCTTTTTGATTGCTCTTTTATTATGTACGTGAACTCATGTATTGCAGAGAAATGAAAAATATAAATGAGTCTAGCTTGAGCATTCAAAAAGGAAGGTTTTGTATCGCTTGTTTTTTTTTAAATCAGTGTTGCTAGGTTAAACAATTCTTTTCTATAATATTTTTATGCAAAAGCTACAAAATATGTTTCATGAGATATATGAAAAACATTTTTTATTTTCAGAAAATTATTTTGGTAAACCCGAATGTTTGAGTTGCCAACGTGTGTTGTCTCATGTTTTAACCATTGCAAACCAAACTGCCATAAATTTTTTATTTTGGGTATA
>NDXZ01039689.1:0-10948 GCA_003055125.1 Paykullia maculata | reverse complement strand
AAAGTAATTGTTTTGGTACACGAAGAGAACAAAAAAAGAAAATATGCATCACAATTTTCAATTTTAATTAAAATGAAAATTGTTGTTGTTTTAATCCATTGTTGTTTTGCAAAGTTAAAGGGCACTCTCCCCAAAGTAATTGTTTTGGTACATGAAGAGAACAAAAAAATAAAATATGCATCACAATTTTCAATTTTAATTAAAATGAAAATTGTTGTTCTTTTAATCCATTTTCTTAGCAATTAAGTTAGAATCATATATTCAAAAAACTAGATATTTTTTGTTTTGATTTCGGCAAAAGCTTTTACTGTTTTTCTAAACAAAAAACGATCAATATTCGTTAAAAGAGCGTAAACAAAATTTGTAACAGTTGTAAGCGATATTTTAGACACATACATACATACAGACATACTTATGTAGTATGTAGTTCCATCAAAATGTACATATGTGTTTAAAAAGGCGTTATGTTATTGTTTGTTAAGTATTAATTGCATGTGTATTTATATGCATAATAATATGTATGTATGGACATATGTATGTATGTATAATTAGTATATTAATGTAATTATTGTTTAAAAAATATAAAAACAATTAACTTTGTTGGCTAAGCCATGCGATACTTGTAAAAACTAAATTAACTAAAATTAAATTTTAAAAAATAAATAGTATTTAGTATTAGTAGTAGTGGTAGTAGTAGTAAGTATTATGACAACTTCAAGTTAATGTTTTTCTCACCGTTTATCTTTTGTTTTATTTATTTGAACAAATAAATTAATTGCAATTACATTTTTGGTTTGTTTTTCTTTTTTTGTGTGTGTGTGTGTTTTTTTTTCACAAAAGTCTATTTTATTTGACAATTTCATTTCATAACAGAAATATATGCACTTATGTATATATTTATATGTATAGTTTTTCATTGTTTATAAAAAAGACGCAAAGTTATTAAATTTTATAAAAAAAAAATTATAATTAAAAATGATTGTAAGTTGTAACGAAAATACATAAATTTTTCTTTGTTTGTTTTGTTTTCTTTCTTTCTTTTTTTTTTTTTTTTTTTGTTTTGAGTGTAATGGACATTGTCACATTTAATGCAAAATAAAACATACATATAACAAAAACAAAAATTAAACAAACAGAAAGGAAATTAACATTAACATTACAATAAGACATAAAAGTGACAAATATAATTAAGTACTTGTTGATGTAAATATGTAAATAAAATATAAATTTATAAGTATGTATATAAAGAATACCACTTCAAATGTACTGTTCTGTTCTGTTTAGATTTTACATTTTGTTTGAATATTGTACATTGGGAACAACGGTAGGTAGTAGAAGGTGGAAGTATGTAGTAGAAGTAGTAGTAGTAGAGTAGTAGTAGTAGTGGAGTAGAAGTAGTAGTAGTAGTAAACAACAAATGGACTAACTGAAACATAACATTGAAACTGAAACAGATCAAATCCTGAATTCCATCGTTGTTGCGTCTAGAATTCGCCAGTAAGTAATTAAGTTTAGCTGTGATAATACGAAAAATTAACTTAGTATGTGTTTGTGATATTTAAAATAATACTAATACTAAAACTAACTACATAGGTACATATTAAACTAAACATACATACACACATAATAGTAAATCAGTTAAACGTTAAAACTACATAAAACTCCACTAACAACAAAATCATAATGATTCTATTTTTGTTTAAAATTCAAATTATTTATAACAATTTACATATAAAAATAAATATACATATGTTACACAAAAAGGAAAAGTGTGTTTTATTGCGTATATGTATGTATGGATTTGTATGTGAGTTCATACGTACGTCGTATGTATATACACACACGTACAGTGATGGCCATAAAATTTAAGCATTTCTAGTATCAATATATAAATGATTTGATTAATGAAATTTCAAAAAACCTAAAGGTTGCAACAAATGAAAGTATATAATAAAAAAAATTCGAAGAAACATTATTTACTGTGTTAGAGAAACAATAAAACGCCTACGTGACTTTCTAAATGTGCCAATTGTGCAAATGAATAGTAGAAAATTGGATTAAATTTTCAATTCGCTAACTGAAAATGTTTTGTTGTTTTGAGTTTATTTAAAACAGTTGTGTGCATTTACTTGACGATTCGAAACGATTTACTAGAGTTTAATGAAATTCGGCATAGACATACATAAGTAGTTACCAAAAGAAATATTTACATATTTTACCGGCAACCGCGCAGTCGAAATCGCGGGTAGTTGCCATATCAATTATCAACTAAGTGGTAGGTAGAAGTAGGTGAAAATGTTACACACACAAAAAAGTTATCAACGATATCACGCAGACACGGCAGCAAGTAAATACTAGTACTGATACACTCCGAATATTATTACAGTAACTGATTGTAGTTTATTCAAGTAGTAATCCGTTTAGTTATTTTTAAATGAAAAAGTAGTTAAAATTCAAAGTAAAATATTTTTTAACTTGTTCGATGAGTTGTTAAAAAAAAACAACAACTACAAAAAAATACTGATTTTCAGTTGCAGTTAAAATTGTCAGTTGATTTTAATTAAAAACGTAAACCATTAGTGTGAGCTTACACAATTTAAATACCGTTTCGCTTTGTAAGTGTTTTTGTTCAAATTCCTGTACTCTTTTTTTTAACGGCGAGTTAAATAGATAATTCTTACATTCAACAACAAAAATACTCTTCAAAGAGTGCTGACGATAAAACCGTAAGTGAGAATTTAAATAAAATGACTCTGGAGCCAAAATACAAATAAAACAATTGTTGTAACAAAAAGAAGAATAAAAAATGAAGAAATAAAAAATAAAAAAAATTACTGAGAAAAATAAACCGATTTTTTTGTTTTTGGTTTTTGACAGTTAAAAACAACCAAAAAACTAGTTTTTTTTACAAAATTGTTTAGGTTAACTTTTTAGTGTTTAAATTTAAACGATTTTCGTTGTTAATTTGAATGAAAATCTAGTTGGCCGGTTTTTAAATGAATATCCATTTAATTCAAGTTACATTTCCAGTTAATTTTACTTACATAATTTTTTGAGTATACTAGTTGTATCGGAGATTAATGATTTTGTATATCTTGGAAAATTTGTTTCATAACAAAAACACCTTTAAAGCACTCAGATGCCTAGTTTTTGGCATGAAGTTGGCAACTTAATTGAAATGTCTGAAAATCGAATGGGTTGATTGGGCGCTAATCACGTGATCGTAAATTATTCTTTTTGAATAGGCATGTGTGTGGCTATAACATTTCGGCGTGAGTTAGCTGTCATGGGTAAAAACATCGTGATTTTTATTTTAAATAAACTAAACTAAATTGGGTACTTAAAAGTGTGAGTTTTTGTGATTTTTAGCAAATTTTTTGTCATTCACGGTTGTTTGAATTATTGTAGGCCCCCAAAAAACAGACATGTGCAAAAATAAAATTTGTTATTAAAAAAAGAAACTACATATTACTAACAAGTAAAAAAAATTGGGCGATTTTTGTCATCCCTAAGTGCAACCTTAAGAGTTTTAAAAAGGTATTAAGTTATTTCTCTTTTAAACAATTGATTATATACCTACATATGTATGTTATATATTGATATTACAAATGTTTTAGTTATGTGACCACAACTGTATGGACATTTTCTAATTTTTATTTCTTTAAAGAAAAGAAAAATGTTGAAACAACAAAAAAAAACGGGAAAAATGTAATTAAAAATAAACGGTGACACAGTTACATATATACATAACAACTTGCGGCTGCCATAGTAGTGGTGAGTGTAGTATTAATTATAAAAGAGTAAGTGTACAAAGTTTGTGTATATATATACATACATACATACATATGTATGCATTTATTAATATACACATGTACATATATGGTTTATGTCTACAACAATTATTTGTTTGTGTGTATGTGTGTGTGTGTGTGTGTGGATATTAAAGTGTAACAGTATGTACATACACATCCATACGTATATGTAATAAATATCACAAGCTCTCTTTTTTGGATCTAGTTATGTCCATATACATACATACATGTATGTGTATGTATGTATGTATAATATTTATGACTTTACTAAAAATATTTATTAAATTTTTTAATATTTTTTTTTTTAATATTTAATTCGATGGTCTCAGGTTTACACCGAGTGACTGAGAATTTTCTCAGACATAAATAATAATGATGCCAAGCAATTTCTCCATGACGTTTATCTTAGATCAAGGAAAAATTGTCAGTTACATGCTAATAAACTCGATTTTATCACCGATTGGATAAACTGTTATACATATATTACGATCATTTATATTAATGCAAAGTGAGTGCACTTTTTACTTTAACAGACACATGTACACACACATACATACATATACATACATTTATATGTACATATGTATAATATAGATTAAATTTTTGAAAATATTTACATTTACATACATATTTAGTTACATATATAATTTTAATTTGTTTGACTTTTCGATTTTAAAGTGTTAAGACTAACTTGTTTGATAACTTACTCTCTGTTAAGGTGAGCACCAGAGTCCATGGATAGGCAACCAGCACCGCCACCGAAACCATAACCTTTAGGTCCATATTTGCGGGCATGGCAGTTTTTGCAGAACAATTCCTTTTCATGTTCTGTGCAGTTCGTGGAATCAAGAGCTTTGTTGCACATTCCTAAAAAAAAATAGACAGACCATAAATTAATTTTAGGTTAGTTTCACGTTTTTATGATTTTTGTTTTTTTTTTTCTTAACACATTATTATTTCGGCAATATTTTCATATTTAAATTTGTGCATATCGTACAAGCAATGAGTTTTAAACACCTACCACATTTGAAGCAGGTTTTGTGGAATTTGTATCCTCCGGCAACGCGTTCTTCAGCAGCATATACAGATTTGCCGCACTTTGGGCACTTTGGAGTTTCGACGGGAGTGAAAGGCATTTTGTTTGTTTAAATCTATGTATGAATTGAAAATTAACAGCAATTAGTTAATAAAATCTTTTATATATTTTTACTAAAATTTTGGAATTTTTTTGTTTAAATAAGAGTTTATTTTTTATTTATTTTTATAATTTTTATTTTATTTTTTTTTTTTGAAAAAATAATAACTAAATTTCACTTTACCGCACTGAGGTACCACTACGTGAAAAATACCGATTTAAAATGAACTTCACTGATGCTCAGCGCAGGTAGTCTTTATTTCATACTGCACACGGCACAACACATAATAGATGGATATAACATTAGAAAAAGATGGATAGAAAAAGAGAGAGGACAGAGACACACACACGCATTTCAAGAATTCCCTTTATTTACCAAATTTCATAAGGCTGTAGTCAGTTTCTCTTTATATCCATACCCCACATTAACACACTACGTACATATGTGTGTATGTATGTTTGAAAAAAAAATGCACACGGAGTAGCATTCTACGACGAGTTTCATTCACATTATTCTCGCGAGATTTGTAATTTTCTAGTGCTTCTTTCGATATACAATTAAACAAATATTATGAGAATTCAACCAACCAACCAACCATTCATTTATTCTCGCTTGACCCTTATCCTCCCGCTCCATTGATTTACAAGATAAAAATTAAAGAAGAAAATTTTCCTACAACAATTTGAAAAATGAAGTCACCGAAGGCTTCTTACTTGTAAACTTTTTTTCTCCATTAGCTTTTAAAATCTGATCCGATGAGTTGATGATTTGTTTTTTTCTTGTTCTTATTCATTACGTGCACAAAATTTAATGCGGAAGAATTTTAAGTATTATAACTGCAACTCTGCCCCCTCTTTCCCTCCCCCAGACCAAACGTACTCTCTTAGTATTTTTGTTTATTTTTTATTATTTTTATTTTTCTATTTCTTGCTGTTGCTTAATTTTTAATATTCTTTTTTTTTATTTGTTATAAATAACAAATCTATTTTTAATAATAAACACTCATTTTTGTTTAATAAAATATGTATATAAATATTTATGTATCTATATTCATATGTACATATGTATGTTTGTATGTATGTATGTACAAATATATGTTATGAGCTATAGTCAAACATATATGTTTGTATGAATTTAAAATACATACGTTGTACCCATATTTACAAATTTACAACTATTTTGAATTGATTTGTGCAATTTAAAGCAAATTTGTTTTTATTCCAATAAATATTATCGTATTAATTGCATTGAATGAATACTGAAAATTTGTCCTTTTTTGTTTATGTAAATAAAATATTTAATTCTTAATATGTACAACCACTGTTTGAAAATAAAACATAACAAAAAAATATTATTAACTTAAAAATTTCCATTCAATTAGCCGAATAAAAAATGTTTTATTTTAAAAATATGTTTGTTAAAAAAAAATATGTATAATATAAAATAGTCTCATTAAGCTTTAAAAGCTGTTTTTTAAGCAATTTGAAATTAAATATAAGTTGTTTTCCAAACAATTTAAAATTAAATAAAATGAATTATTTTCGTTAATAACTTAATTTCTACTTTTATCTTATTTTAAACCATTTAATTTTAACAAAATTGCTAGACTTGCTATAGCTAAAGATAAAAATGTTTTTTTTTGTTCTAAATTTTATTTAGATTTTTTTTTATAATTAATTTTTTGTATATTAAGTCGAAACCAAAAATTATTAAATAAAAGACTTGAATTTTTCTAAAAAAAATTTTCGAAATCGTAAGATTATAAGTTTTATATTAATAATTTTTAGCAAAGTGTTTGCAATGGGCGTACCTTCTCCTTCTATAATAATATAGTGACAAATAATACTTTAGGAGATTTAAAGAAAACTTTGGTTAAACATATGCTTTTGCAGTTTGTACTTTATACAAGAAAAACTAGACTTTTAACCTTAAACTCAGCTTTTAATATAAAGCAAGCTTAAGCTCGTTTTATCTACTTAAACCACTTTAATTGTTAAATTATTTTATTAAATTATTATTAAAAAATCAACTTGCTTATATTTTTCTTCAACATTTTCTATTTAAATCTGGTTCAATTTACAACCTACTTTATTGTTTACTATTACATATATTTTCTAGATGGGCCTGCGTTCTTTGGCGTTTGCGAATTTTTTGCTTTACTATTCGATTCCATTATATACCTGGCAGGTGGCACTCCTTTTGTTACTTGAGATTACTGAGAGATAAGATTACTGGGCAAATAATTTTCACATAAATTGATCCGAAGAATAAAGATGTCCGACAAAAATAAACACACTGTTGTTCGTTGACAAAGGCACTGTTTATTCTTTGTTAGGGTTTTCTTAAAAAATAACTTACTCGGTCAATCTCTTTTAGGCTGACGAGGACAATTTTAACATGCATTAACAATGACTAACTAAACACTAACTTTAAAAATGGTTTCTTACAAAACAAAGCGTTACAATGTGGCGGGCCCTACGTAGGTATGTGTAAAAAAAGATGCCACCTGCAATGATCAATCATAGTTGCCATCATCGACATATCGCACACCCAGTTCAAAAGTGACACAACTCAAAATTTTTAATTTTTTTAGAAATCGAAATAAACTGTTTTTGACGTAAATAAAAACAATTAAAAACAAAAACGTTGGACCATTAAATTCGAATTAAAACTATTTAGCACTCAGCGTAGGGATCTATTACCATTATATTTTCTGACACAACTGAAAATAAGTCATTTTTTATGAATTGCAACTTTATACCAATGGAAACATAAAGAAAGACATAACTGTTTTTTAGCAACAGTTAACAACAAAAAAATACACTTTATAAGAATAAAGAAAAAATAATTAAAAAATAATCTCTTTGTATAGGTGTGGCACTTGTAATGAGTAGGAGTTTATATAAAGAAAATACTTTTCTTAAATGATAACGAGATCTCAATTTTTCAAAAAGTTACTCCCATTTAATACTTTTTTTTTTATAATCCCCTTAATATAAAATATGTTTTTGCATAAGAATCATTGGCACATTTACACTGGCCAATTTTTTAAACGGTAAATTCAATGCGACGGTAAAGTTTTGATTTAAATGTACGTCTTAAAAATATCGTTAAAAAATCCGTTACACTGTTTAAAAGATACATATTTACAAGTAAGGTTAATAAATGTAAGTTAAAGACATACTTTAGAAGGCGAAGAGAACAGAAAGGACTTTTCAAAACTGTTTCTCCTTATTGCCACAAAATTACTAGTTGGCATAATTTTATTTTCGTTATTTTTAATTTGAATTTATTTTACGAGAACTTACTTTATTGAAAGCAATTATTTCTGTATAATGTTTCAAAATAATAAAATATTTAAAAATTCTTAATTTTTGGCGAAAAAAATAATTTTTTTAATAAATTTAATAAAACATTTAAATTTAAAAACAAAAATTTTTTCAAAAAGATTTTTCTTCCAAATTCAAAATTTTACCAAAACAAAAAATGTGTTAAATAAAAATATTTATGTAAAGTTTCTGTTATAAAAATACAAAATTTTGAGAAATTTTTACATATTTCGGCTTTTTCCACTTTTTCCTCATATGAACATATGTATGTATGTATGTATTTTTATTATGCCAAATCTTAAACTCCTCCATTAACGCAATGATATAAATTCAAATGCAATCACGCACTGATATAAATTTATACATACATACATATAGAAACATTAAACAATAAATACTTGAAAAATAAAATTATATCTAATTAAACACTACAAAATTTTTCAATAGAAATATGTATTGCAAAGCCCCAATTCATAATAATAAAATCTTAGTTTTATTAATGTAACATAGAAATGACGGCATTCTAAAAATAGTAAAAATATAAATAAAAAAAAACAACAACGGCGAAACACAAAAACAAACACCTTAAAATATACTCCAAGTAATAAACAGTTTTTCTCTTTTGTCTTTTATGCTGCTCTTTTAATTTAACGGAAAAAAATGCGTGAAATTGTTGCTTTTATTTCTTAGAATAACGCATACATATGTATGTACATGTATTTTGCGTATGTTTTAGCAACAGATTTTAACGCTTAAAATCTTTAAAATATTTAATAGATTTTGATATTGTTAATGTCTCTAAGAAAATACCCTTTTACTGATTTTCCAAATCAGATATACATACATAAGTAGGCTCATACATATATTGTTAAAGTAATAAAGATTACAAAATATTGTCTTGCATATTAATAACATACGTATATATACACATGTACATTAGGGTAGGGAGGGAAATGATTCTACGAAGAATTCTAAGCAACTTTTGTCTAGAAACCATAATTCTAAAACGATTTTCGATCTTACGCCAATTCGAAAATATGTTGTAAGTATTGCTTGACTTCACTTCACTTTTATAAGAAACTAGCAGAGCGCCACGGCTTCGCACGGAAGTTATTTACTTATGAAAAAATAGTTAGTAACCAAGGTAACATAGGAAAAGTGAGAAGTGAATAGAAGGCAAGTTTTTTATAATTATACCCTTCACACATGTGCTAAGGGTATATATAAGTTTGTCATTTCGTTTTTAATTTCTGCAATATTCATTTGCGACCCTATAAAGTATAAATATTCTGGATCCTTGTACAAAAATTTGATACCATAGATATAACAGTTTATAAAATATGGTATAAGATATGTTTGATTTGTATTGGCGGTACCACACCCTTTGCTCCGATCCTTACAATTTTTTGCGTAAAAAAGGAAAGTGGTATAAGAGTTAATTGTACAAAAATTTGTGACTATTTATATAACAGTTCTTAAGATTTGCCAAAAAACGTATTTGTGTTGTATGGGCGGCATCACACCCCCTGCTCCGATCGTTACAATTTTTGGCTCGGATAAGGAAAATGGTATCAAAGTTAATCGTACAGATTTTTGAGGCTATTGATGTAACAGTTCTCTTTACATATCATAAAATGTATTTAAAATGTGTAAGAGGTGCCACGCCCCCTCATTTTTTCGTACAAACCGTCTCCTAAAAATTACGAACCAAACAAACAAAAATTCTGGCAAACCAGCCGTTCTCAAGTGATGCGGTTACATACATGGACCATTTCATTTTTATATATGTATATAGATTTAAAATACGTATAATTAATTATTTTTGTTTTAATAATAAAGTATACGTATTTTAAAATTTCTTAAAATTTTTTTTTTTAATTTCTTTTAATATTTTGTAGCAGTTTATAAATAAAAATATTAATTTTTTCAATAATAAAAGTCTGTAAAGAAAGCTTAAAAGAAAACTCAGAATTATTATCTTGATTACCAACACCTTCCTGTTAATGAAAATTTTACACAAATCATGAAGTGAAGCTATGCTTAAAACATATTTTCGAATTTGAGCGGGATTGAAAATCGTTTTAGACCTATGGTTTGTTTCTAGAGCAAAGTTGTTTAAAATTCTTCGTAGAATCATTTCCCCCCCTACGATTTTTCATTTTTTTGGCATCCATACAAATCGACCCACCCTAATGTACATACATAGATACTCCATTTACGGCTGCTTCTTGCAAATAAAAAATTGACGTTTAAAAAAATTCAAAATTGAACTAACTTTCTGTTTTATTTAAAAAAAAAAATTTTTTCTGCATTTTTCCTCTATGTTTATGTGTCAGATGTATTTTTTTTTCTTTTTAGCAAACATATGTATGTAAGCGAATTAGTGTTTCTTATCATTAAATACACTAAAACACATATGTATGTATGTACAAATGAACATATGCAAGTATGTATCAACGATACATTTTTATTTATTTATTAATTAAAGTCTATAGATCAAAATCCTTACAGACTAACTATAATACATTATAGTTTCTAGATATTCTTCTTAGTGGGTCAGCATCACCGTAGTTTATTTGAAGACATTTAAGATAAGGAGGAGTATAATTTCTAGGTGGAATATTAAAGTTGATATTACTCAGCAGAAATTCGGAATTAACAGAACCATTTA
>NDXZ01039673.1:0-12948 GCA_003055125.1 Paykullia maculata | reverse complement strand
ATTAAGGAGCGTAGCAACGCGCGCCGGGCTTGGCTAGTATATGATAAAAATGAGGTATAGGTTTGTTTGTTTGTTTTTTGTATGTTTGTGTTGCAATTACGCCCCCAAAAACCAATTTGTATGGTTTTTTGAACATAGGTTATCCTTTTTTTAGAACTAAAAGTTGGAGTGGCACCACTTTTATATCCTTAGTCTCAAAACTTTTGATGACTAACGCTGATTTAATTTTTATTATTCAAGTCAAAAATGGTAGAGGATCGAATCAGGAAGAATGACACCCCCTATACAAAGGAAATATATTAACTAAGATATTTGGGAAAAAAAGCTGAATTCTTTAAAATTTGCTTGATTGACTATGATATCAATTGGTTTATTTGAGCAAAAAATAGAAAGAATCATATAAAATGGCGTGGCACATTCTATACAAAGATAATGGTTTTTGTGACATTTCAAAAATCTATAATAAATAGTAATAGATTTAAACTTAGCGCAAATCATTTTCATGGATAGTATTTGGGTAAGGAGAATTAATTTTATGACATGGCTTATGGTACTTATATATACGTCGTTATATACGTCGCACAGGAAAATAATACTCAAATATTTATACTTTATCCACACTTTTTTAGGTCAACATTTTTTATACAAACAGCTGCTGCAGTAATGCACAAATTTACTGCATTAATAAATGAATAAATTACTACTTAATTTGAAATAACTAATAAGTGTCAATGCTTTAATGGCATCACAATGTATTTTCAACATTGCATAAATATCAGTCAAAACTCTAAATCATTAATACAAGTTATATGTTCAGCCTCTTCTTTGGTCATTGTCAACAGAAAATTTTATATTCTATAGGTATAAAATAAATTTAAAAGAAAACTTGTCACAGTGATGAATACAATAAGACAAACAATATTTTAAGTTAATTGCCACTAAATGTCCAATAAAAATGTTTCCATTGTTTTGACACAATATTTATGTTGATAACATAATTAAGTATCAATTGAATTCTTAAAAAAAAAACTGGGATTTAAGCACAAATATATTTCCACATGTACTCGCATTTATAGAATACTTAAATACATATGTATGTACATATATTTGTATAGTTACTACACAGAAAAACTATTAAATTTAACTTTAAATACGAAATAAACATTATTGATTAAGCTACAATCATCAAAATAGTACATACATATTATTATTTTAATTAAAAAGAGTTAATAGACATTTTTAGTTTATTTCCCAAGAATTGTTATTGTATCAATTACGAGTAAAAGTAAAGTGTTTATACAATTTAATTGAAATAAAAAAGCAAATACCAAATAATATGAGTCCTTTTATTGGAAAAAATATACAAAATCCATTAATAAAAAGTTTATTTTCTAAGTTCATATTTATAATAACATAAGTTTATTAATTTAGAATGAATAAATAAAGGTTTATAAGGCGCTAGCTCGACCTATCCTGAAGACATGAAGCCATATACAGCCCTGGGAAAAGCAGAAGGAGCTTGACTCATCTTCGTTATATGCTATTATATCCATGGCGGGTGTTCATAAAAAATGGGTAGCATCAAACTATGGTCCTTTAACAATATTTTCTGTTTTCGATTAGATTTTCTTTAGAGGCCACTACGCATTTCCTTCTTTTGCTGCCCAAAAAGGAATAAACAAGTACGGTTAGAGTGGATAACTTACATGTCGAAATTAATGACAAATGAATGAAAAAAATACTTTTTTTTCAATACTACATGGAGTATTGCTTTTCCATTTGTATACATCTTTTAAAATATTACCGTAGATCAGTTGCATGCCATAAAAAAGGGGTCATGTGGATTTTGTGGTAAAAGGTAAAAAATATTTTGTTTATGTATTTTGACAAACCTGTTATTATTTATTGTTAAATCTCTTAACAAGATAATTCCGTTTTTTTTCATTAAAATATTTCGTTATTTTTGTCTTTATCCATCTGGGATAAAAAATTCCGTTAACACACCAGTATTTTCGAAATCACGTGCAGGTATGTAATAAGAAATTTTTTTACATATGTATGTATGTATGTATGTATTAACATGACCAAAAGAAACGTTTTTAGAAAAATTTTTTTTTTTTAAATATAAAATTTTCCATACAGTTTTTTTCAATAAGTGCAATTTTTTAATGACCCGAAAGACATGTTCTACACATTAATATAGTAAATTTTTGTGTAAAAAATAGGAAGTGTTTTTTTTTTGCTGATATCTCAGTCAGTTATTTAGCAATTTTATTGATCTTGAGGATATTTCTTATAGTTTGATATCAGGGGCCTAAGAAAAGTTCATTTCAACAGACAGACGTACATGGCTAAATCGACTTCCCCATCTATAAGGATCCAGATTATATATACTTAATGGGGTCGCAAATGAATAATGTAGAAATAACAAACGGAATGACAATTTTATATACACCCTTGTCACCTGTGGTGAAGGTTATAAAAATGTAACAAATTACCCAAAAACTATTTTTAATTGCGGAGGTTCGGAGAAAAGATGTGCAGAGGTTAATGGGGAGCATAATCAAAAACGCTAAAAAATTTTTCGAAATAAAAAAATTAAGCTGTAATATTTTTATACTTTATATCTTAGTAAATTGTCTTTAATTTGTGCTGTTAAACTAAAAATTTTATTAATTCATTGAAAAGTTATGAGGAGTTAAGTGCGTCCAAATTTTAAATGAACCGTACACTCAGAATATTACACAGGTCAACAGCAAAAAAAAGGCTTGAATAACGACTATATAGATTTGATGCATTAAATTTACTTAAGTACAAAAATGGTCAAATTTTTCAATTCTATGGAGAAGTTTTATTTAAAAAAAAAACCGCAATACATCAAAATTGCATAGTGGCTTGAAAAGCCTTAAAAATGTTTTCAATTTTGTTGCCTTGTGTTATTACAGTCACTGACTGTACTTTATTCAAGTAGTAACCCTTTCAGTTATTTTTAAACGAAAAAGTAGTTCAAATTAAAAATAAAATATTTTTAACTTGTTTGGTGATTTACAAAAAATACTGATTTTCAGTTGCAGTTAAAATTGTCAGTTTGTTTTTATTAAAACGTAAACCACTAGTGTCAGTAGGCACCAATAAAATATCGTTTCGTAAGTGTCTTTGTTAAAGTTCCCATACTCTATTTTTTTAATCGGCGAGTTAAATAGATAATTTTTACATTCAACACCAAAAAGACTATTTTCGATTCGATTAAAAATTAGTTCGAATTTGTATGCCTTAAACATGTAAATTCGAAAATGTTTTCTTTCGAATCGAATTACAGAGTAAACCCCCTGATGATGAAACCGTAAGTTAGAATTGAAATAAAATGACAGATTTTTTTCAGAGAAAATTAAACAGATTTTTTGTTTACAATAATAAAATTGTATTAATAAATGCAATGTCAGGGGCCTAATTCTGTCATTCGATAGCGATCGAGTTTTACTCGAACGTGCGAGTTTTCTTTGCTTTAGGTTTAGGAATTTCAATTGGATTCCAATTGGAATTGTTAAATTTCATTCGCTTTTGAATGCCAGAATTAAGCCCCAGTTATTTTAACAGATTTGTGGTTTGCTCTTTTGACAGTTAAAAACAACAGAAAAACTAGTTATTTTTACAGAATTGTGTAGGTTAATTTTTTAGTGTTTGAATTTAAACGATTTCCGTTGTTAATTTAAATGAAAATGTAGTTGGCCGGTTTTTAAATGAGTATCCATTTGATTTAAGTTACATTTCCAGTTTATTTTACTTACATAATTTTTTTGAGTTTACTTTAAGTAAATAAATTTTTCGTACAAAAAGCTTTTCTAATTGCCGATACATTTGGTATGAAATTAAAGATATTTTAAAAAACTGTACAAATATTCTGTTTTATCTTTAAATAGCGGAATATCAATCGTGTCTTAAATATTATCCGTACTTTTTAGTTTGGTTTTTTATTTATTGCGATAGATCTTGAAATGATCAATAATTAAATAACAAATTTTACCAGTATCAATTACATACCATTACTTTAAATATAAAATATTTTAGAAAAAAAAATACAGAAAAAGGACAACATTTATTTACACAAAAGAAACCTTAAATAATTTAAAGTTTTCTAATAAGCAAATTAAACTTAAACAAAAGATTTGTTTGTTTTAATATTACAAATGCAGCTGCTAGCTTAAGAAAAACAGTATTTAAATAAACTTTTCTCCAGGTAAGTTATTCTTTCGAGTTTTATTAAAGAGAAAAAGAAATTTAAGCATTCAGCATCATAATTAATAATTAATTTCAATACTTTTATGTTAAAACTACCTTGCTTGGTGCAAAATAGTCACATTAATTATTTTTTTCCATTTGGTCATCAAAAATCATATTTTAAATGCATAAATATGATTTTACTTAACTTTCTTTCTAAGCTAAGTCTAGCTTCCCTAATCTTAGAACTAACGTCTCTAATGTAAATAAATGTATTCTTTTGATGTAAACATTATAAAAAAAACCTTAACAATTGATTAGAATCCTTAAGTGGCGGAAGTATGTTTTTATATACGAATTACATATTACCAAATACTTTTAGAAAATTTAATTAAAACATGTACATACATATACATGTACATATGTATGTAATATTAAGAAAATTAGTCACGCACAAATCATTTAAAGTAAATCTGATAAAATAAACTTTAGCAATAAAATAATTTGCTAAAATAATTATATAAATGCATTCAGTCAGTTATTCATTAAAAACCGACAAATAAAAAGAATGTTTCATTTAAAATATATGTTAAATTTTAATTTCTGGCTAATGGTTTTTTCATTCATATAATTAACAACTTTAACAACTAACGTTTATTTTTTAATGTGTCTATTGGTTTTTTTGCTCAGTACAAACGATTTTATTGTATGACAATTACTTTGGCAACATTTTTGTTTAAGTAACGCCAAAAACATGTAGTTTATTTAATTTTATTTATTTGTTTTTTTGAAGTAAAATCAACCTCAAAACTAACGTTAAGGGCGTTGAAAAAACTTAACAATTTTTTAACAACTTGCTCTTTGTTAACAATTGATGTGAAAACAATTTCGTACAACATTTTCGTTTGTGTGTAAATTGATTAAGTTCAAAGAAAAAAAAATCATAGTTTGGGAGGGTAACCTCGCAAAAATATTAAGTTAAATTAGTTACATATTTCTTTAAGTTTGAGGGAAAATCTCTTAAAGTATGTCACTTAGTGTTGAGCCCCTGAAATACATTGTAGTTTACTTATCCTATTTCGATTATTTTAATAGATCCAACCTTCCCGATTAGATAA
This sequence comes from Paykullia maculata, assembly GCA_003055125.1. Lineage (NCBI taxonomy): Eukaryota > Metazoa > Arthropoda > Insecta > Diptera > Rhinophoridae > Paykullia > Paykullia maculata. The sequence continues at coordinate 7,612 of NDXZ01039673.1, read as the reverse complement.
ACAAATTTCGAACAGTGTTGCTAATGCCTTTGTAAATAGAAAAATATAATGCTTAAAACTTTTGACAATTAAATTGTAACACCCACGATAAAAAAATTGTTAATTTATTTATTTTGCAATTTCGGTTGTAACACAACGAAATTTTGTATAACGATAAGTACAACCCTGCTTTGTAAATTGAGATATTAAAGAAAATGTTAATATTAAAGAAAATAAGATCAAAACTATCCATGGTATTTAAAGTCACCAAAAATAATTATCTATTCACACAAAGAAAGTTTTCTTTGTAAATTACGTTTTGTCTTTCGTTAGAAGCAAAAAGAAATCGCAAACCAGCCAATCAAAAATACCTAAAAACGAAAAACGTAATGACAAAGAAAACGTTCCCTGCTCTAACATGAAAGAAAGTTTAAAATAGAATTTAACAACATTTTTTAGGAAAAACTTTTCCCATGTTAATGCTGTTAAAAGGAATTTATATTCAACTCTTTTGATTTTTCAGTTTTATGTTAAATTAGTATTGTTGACCTTTAATATTTGTATTTGCCTAAAGCCAAAGAATAATCTACCGCAAATTTTTCAGTTGTTTTTAAATATCTCTTATCACTGGCAACACTAGTCAGAAAATATGTCTATTCTCTTTAATTTTAAATGGAGGCTGTGTGAATAAAATGCGGTCACTAAGCCAAGTGAATAAAGAGTCAAAAAATAACATCTTTGTTTTATTTATTAATTTTTTTCTGCACACATCGTCTATATACATACATATGTATGTGTGTATGTATACATATACTACATGACACTTTTGTACCAAATTTTTAATCAACACATCATTGCTAATATGGGTTCGCAAATAGTACATACATACATATTTATTTCTTTAAATATTAACATACATTACGCACTTTTACAATTGAACTATGTAATCCAATGCATGCATACATACATACATGTGTATGTATGTTGAAGAAATATGTAGTACATGTGCAAATGGTAATGTAATATTGTTTAATTTTATGTTTAAAAAAAGACCGCTATTGTTTTGTTACGTTTTTTTTTATTGTTTTGTTTATTTACTATTTGGTTTTTTTTTTTTGTTATCTGATAACGATACATTTACAACAAATTGGTAAATATTGACCACCAAACCCCAGTTTAAACATTCAAGTTTAAAAGTACATGACAATAAAAAAAAACAGAAAATTAAAAACACGTACATATATGTATGTGTAAATATATCTATGTACTTATGTAATAAAAAATAAAATGCCGAAAACATTAGCTATTAATTTCTATTAAAATTGATTGCTTATAAAGTTTATGGCAAATTAACTTAAACGACAACATGGCGTATACGTAATTAATAATTAAATTTGATTTAGCTATTAGATCTTTTTATTTTTAGAAGCTAAATGAATACTTTGCAGATATTGATCCAGAATTTAATGCATCAAGAGAGAGTAGCTTGTGGTTGTATCCTTTTTTTAACAAAAGGTTCTTCAAATACTAAATTACACTCAAAAAATTATGTGAGTAAAATTAACTGGAAATGCAACTTAATGGGGTAAACACAACTGGGACGAACGACGAATTTCGCACAACACAACGAATTCGTCTGTTGAAATTCGTTGCGTAAATTCGTCAACTGAAACACATTTAGAACAACGAACAAAGCTGTATACGAGTGACCATATGTATTTCTTAAAAAAGAAGCACTATTTGACAAAAAATAATATTAATAATAAAAACTTTTAACTAAAAATACGTTAACTGTATTTTATGCTACAAATAAAAAAGGAAAACAATTCTTAAAGCATAAAGTAACATTATTTAATAACAAAATAAATAGAAATGAAAAGAAAATGGTCACTTTGTACCAAATTATTCGTCGTTCGTCGGCCTAAGAAATAGAAATAAACCAATTTCATGTTCGTTACGCATGACGAATTTTCGTCGACGCACTGATTGTGTGCATTTTCATATACACAAATGTGTTTTATTTTCTACGACGAATATTCGCAACGAAAAATTCGTCGTTCGTCCCAGTTGTGTTTCAACAAAAAATTAAAAGAATATTCATTTACAAACCGGTCAACTAGATTTTCATTTAAATTAACAACGAAAATCGTTTAAATTCAAACACTAAAAATTAACCTACACATTTCTGTAAAAATAACTTGTTTTTCTGTTGTTTTTAACTGTCAAAAAAAATAAACAAAAAATTGGTTTAATTTTCTCAGTAAATTTTATTTCTATATTTATTAATTTATTCTTCTTTTTGTTACAATAACAATTTTTTTTTATTTTAGCTTGTACTTACGGTTTCATCATCAGCACTCTTTGATGAGTATTTTTGGTAAAGAATATAAAAATTATCTATTTAACTCGCCGTTAAAAAAAAAATAGTATGGGAACTCTAACAAAAACACTTACAAAGCGAAACGGTATTTTATTGGTGTCTACTCACACTAGTGGTTTATGTTTTAATAAATAATAACTGACAATTTGTAGTTGTTTTTTTTTTTGAATAACTCACCAAAAAAGTCAACAAATATTTTACTTTGAATAATTAAAATAACTAAACAGATTACTACATGAATAAACGACATTCAATTACTGTAATAACATTCTGAGTGTAAAATATAATCAATCAACAAAAAAAAACATTTTTTGTATGTAACATGACAATTTTTGTTTAGTTACATACATTTAGAACGAAAATAAAATAATAAGAATTTAACCAAATGCAATTAAGTAATTTTTTTTTTACATTTGATTTTATTAAATTTTTAAAAATTGTAGTTTTTCTACAAAGAAAATTAAGTTTTTTCGTTATATTTTAATATTAATATCGGAATTCTTAACGTATTCATCACTGATGGCTCCAACTTTCAAGGAAGAAGTTTAGATGTAAATGTAGGAAATTAATTTTCACACTTCATTACAAAAGTCATAATTGTAGACATCAGCTTCGTGGCAATACTTTTGTAGTCACTTAATCGGCGATTTCCGAAAAAATTTATAGTCACTTTAATAAAAGATTCCCAAATAGCTAGATTCTTTTATGTTTTCCGAGGCCAGTGATAAAAATTTTTTTTTTTTTTCTTTTGTCAATTGCCTGATTTGAGGACCAGCAAATATGACCTTTTTTATTTCTGCATTACTTTCACAAAGTTTTCAATGAGATCAAGTTGTTTATGGTCATGGACTATATTCTACTAAATAAAGAGTGATTTGTTGTAAAAGTTGACATTTGTTTACTTTTCTAGAGTATAAAGTTCTAAGAACAGCAAATACATAAGATCAAATTATAGCAACAGCTGATTCAAGAACTAATAAAGCAATTTGTGTAATAATTAATGCATTTAATAAAATTATTGATATAGAAGGTCCAGTTTTTCTTATAAAGTTAATAATAAATGACCAGCAATTATATTTGCTGTTAATCGTATTGCTAAAGTACCTGGACGAATTACATTTCTTAAATTGTTTCAATACAAACTATAAAAGGTGTTCCTTGTGGAACTAAGCGAGCAAATATACTATGTTGTGTATTATTAATTCATCCATATAATATAAAACTTAATCATAATGGCAGAGCTAATGTTAAAGTTAATATTAAATGACAAGTACTTGTAAAAATATAAGGAAATAAACCTATAAAATTATAGAAAATAAAGAAACGAAACTAAAAGTAGATCCATTAATTGCTATTGGATCCAATAAAGTTTTAAATTCTTTGTGAAGTCTTAAGAAAATATTATTTTATATAATATGATATCGTGAAGGTATTTATCAATATATTGAAATTCCTAAAAAGGTTCTTAATCAATTTAATAATAAATTAAAAATACTAGAAGATGGGTCAAATACTGAAAATAAATTTGTTATCATTTTCAATTTAAAGAATTTGTAAATTGTTTTTTTATTAATTAAATTAGATGTAGGTATAAAAGGAATAAAAGAGTAATAATTTATCATATTAAAAATTTAAAATGTAATTTTCACGAATTATTTATTTAAGCTTGAGGTCTTTTTATATAAAACAGTTTTTATTTATTTTTTATTTTCAATATTTCGCTACTCCGTTGTGTGGCATCTTCAATTGTTATTTGGATTTATTTTTCAAACTATAATTTTTTCAATTTGAAATATCTAATATTAAAACCAATTATAAATTATAAATTCCTGAAGATGCCACACAACGGAGTGGCGAAATATTGAAAATAAAAAATAAATAAAAACTATTTTATATAAAAAGACCTCACGCTTAAATAAATAATTCGTGAAAATCATATTAAAAAGGTCAAAAAACTAGAATATTTAATTAAAATGTAATTATAAAAATAATAAATAAAATAAATCATGAAATATAAGCTATTTAAGAAATTAAAAATATCAAATAATTGATTATTTTAGTTTGGTAAAAATATACATTATCAGGCTGCACTTAAGGGTTTTTTATAATATTTTTTTTTGTCCTGGAGTAAAAGATTACCTTTTTGGGCCAGTATTTCCTAACACAATAATTTGTTTGGTCTCTGTTGTCCCGCCCACAAATAAAAAATTATCTTATCATCTGGCAGTTTGTCATTTATTTGTGTTTTGTGCGTAAGTCACTCTTGATTGTTGTTATAATTAAAATTAATGATCCGTTAGTTAATAATGCGCATGTGTAATTAGGAGCAATATAAATAGTGCTCTGAGTAAATTACTGCCGCGAATTTTTCTATTACATTTTTTTTTAAACTCGTGAATGAGAAGGCGTGATTAAAAAGGTTTCCTCATGATGGTAAGAGATTTTAAGTTATTTAATTGTTTAATGATTAATTGTCTTTTGCTTATGCGTCTCTAGTCATTTCACCATTTTGCTAGGCGGTAGACGATATCCTATTGTGATTGGTCAGGGAAATAAAAAGTAAAAAAAATATTTGAAAATTATTATAACACCCTTTGGTTCAAGATTTTTAAAAGTAACCTGAAGCAACCTTTTACCATCTGATTTTTCATTAGTTTTTTCTGGAATTGGAATTTGGAAAAAGGAAATACGTAGATCTTAGCCTAATAAAAAATTAAAAACAAATTGTTATTAGAAATATTACACGCTTTAGCTTGTATTATATTTAGAAAGTGGTTTCAGGTTTTTTTTTAAATTATCTCAATTTAGGAAACCCCGATCACAGTGGACAAATCTGTCTTTGGGTAAAATGGTGGATCTACCCCTTTGTCCTTAAACCTTATATAGGAATACCAAACGATATTAATATCAAAAGGAAAATCAAGCTTTAAATCTATTTTGCCTAAAAGTAATCTTAATAGGATATTGAGGTATTATTATTACTAAAATGTTAAAAAACTTTCACAAATCATTTGGGTATTTATGATTTCTTTAAAATACATACACATATGTATGTACATATTTATATACACATACATTTTTGCTGTTTGAACAAAAAAAAAACCTAAATTTTATTACAAAAATACTCATAGATTCTGTGTGCCTTCTGCTGAATGGCCTTTGTTATACACAGGCGAACGCTACGTAATAGACAAAAAAAAAGTTTAAATATTATTAAACAATGCTTCTTAAGTTAACGTACTTAGTCACAATTTAAAATCACAACTATAAAAGCAAAAAACTCTCATGAATTAGACATTAGTAGATGTTTAGTAGTTGTAGCATTAATTATTCGCAGTATCTGAAAAACAATTCGATAAACTGTGTTCCATTAGGTGTTAACAACATGAAGTGTTTTGTAAGTGTTTTTGAAGGAAGGAATTAAAAAAAAGCATATAAAAAATTTCAAAAAACTAAAATATTAGTGAAATTATAATAATGAAAATAAAACTAAATCGTTTTAGACCATTTATGTGTGCGTTTTTGCTCTTGCCGTGATAGCAAAAGCTGATGAGGATTTAGTAGCAGAAGCATCAGAGAATTCTGAAAATATACAGGAATTAACGGGATCTGCAAGTAGTCTAAGTCCGTGGCAAGATAAGCATCAGGAAAAACGTTATGTGGGTGGTTATGCTGGTGTCGGTGGTTATGGCACAGGTTTAGATACTCTTGGCGGTTACAACAATCCATATCAAGCGAGACTGGGCTTGGGTAAGTACAATCCTCGATTACAACACCCTTGTGTAGTTTAGACTTCAGCAGGCGCTCAAATCAAAGCGAAAAACCTAAAAGGAATATCGTATAGTCTTTGTAACTGTGTAAGTCCTATTTTACAAAGCAGAAATTAAAAGGCAGACATTTTTTCAATTCTCTTTTGGTCTCGCCTTAACCTGTGTATTACACACTTTAACTCTTCAACCTCTCGCCGAAAAACTTCGTCTGTCTGCCTTTAAATTTCTGCTTGATAAATTTGGCCTAAAGGTTAGTTTTTAGAATACTGATTTTAGGATATAAATTATCCATCTTATAGTCTAGGTTTTAACTAATTATCTTCAAGCTGTCAAAACGTTTTAAAAATATTTTCATGCTTCTCTTTTAATTTAAAGTTAAAATAACTTGTTTATTTCTTTACAATGACAAACACACGTTGCCTGTTTATCCTTTAAGGGTTATAACTTCTAAAATATTGAACCGATTTTTTTTAAATAAAAATTAAATATAGTTTTTTTTATTAAGAAAAAATATATAAAATCAAATGTTACTAAATACAATACAATATTTAGTAGAATTGGTAACACTTTTTTTAACTTTTACAGATGGATATGCTGGTTATCCTGGCTATAATGGTTATACTGGAGGTATTGGTGGATATGGCGGATATGGTGGATATGGCGGATATGGCGGATATGGCGGATATGGCGGTAATGGCGGTTATGGTACTTACGCCGGTGGTTACAATTCGTATCCATACAGCTCCTACTACAATCGTGCTTATCCCTATTCTCGTTCGGGCTATGGCGGCTACGGCGGTTATGGCAGTTATGGTAGCAGTGTTATTGGTGGCGGCTTAGGAGCTTTAGGTACTCCCGGTTTCGTACCACCAGTGGCTGGTGCTGCCGGCTATCAATATGGTCCCGGTATTTCCGGAACTGTTTATTAAATAGATTAATACATTATTTTTTTATTTTTCAAATTTAGAATAAATTTTTGTAATTTTTTACATTTGTAATTTAAATGCAATCATATAAACTTTTTTCCTTCATCTCACTAACTATTGCACACTGGCGTAGAATAACGAACAAAAGGTAACAAAATTCCACTTTTTTCTTTTATGTACATAAAAATCATAGTACATATGAATTTTGTAACGATCGGTTTTTAATTAAGAATAGCTTTGATACAAGGTCATACATACATACATACATGTATATGAGTAATACCATGTTTTTTTTACCAGAAAAATTTCGATGAATTCTGATTTTTATAAAATTTTGTGAATGTATATATGTAGTAGTGCGCGTTTGTATTAAAAACGATTTAATTTATTTTTTTTAATTTTGAAAAACAGTACTTTTAAATTATTAAAAAAATTTGGGGTTTGACCTTCATTTAAAAGGTCAGAACTTTTGTTATGTAAAAGATATTCAAAAAATTCTTATCTTACGGTTGCACTATGGTTTCAACAACCACTTTTCTTGGCCAAAATTATTTTAG
>NDXZ01039672.1:0-10948 GCA_003055125.1 Paykullia maculata | reverse complement strand
GATCTGTTAAAGCTGCAGAAATAATTAAGAAAATTCTGACATCAGACATGTCGGCAAAAATTGTTTAGTGGGTACACATACATAAGTATGTATGTATATATTAATTTAACTCTGCAACTCTTTTTTATTTTCACAAATTTATTTTCATTTGCTTTTTTTCATAAGATAAGTCAATTTCAGGGCAAATAATCCTTACCGCAAAGGAATATTTTAGGTCTAAGTTTACCGAGTTTGCGGTTTTTGGCTTAAGTTATCGAAATGTTAGATTAACACTGTTTTTCCTATTAAAATGTATGTATGTACATACATATGTATGTATATTAATACTTTTTATTTTGTCCATAGGCGGTCAGTTTTCTTATTCATCTTAACCTGGCACTTAGCAGTACATGATCTTTTCCCTCCCAAAAAGTGTTGGCTATAACAGGTTGCACCCTATATAAATACTAAACAAAAATGAAATTCGTTTTCCTTTTTGTTGTTTTCATTAATTTTTTTTTTTTTTTTTTATTAAGGTGTATTTATTTACAGAGCAAAATGTTAACAAATACAATAATGCAAAAGCAACCGGCATTTTATTTTTGTCAACAAAACACCAACAAATACAATAAGAAGAAAGAAGATAAATTGTTTCCAAAAACAAAATACACAGTAGAAGTGCTCGGTAAACAAAGAAGAGCTGAAAATAATCAGCTGATTTTTGAGGGCCATCTTGTAAAATAAATACATACCTTTTGTTTGTTATAATAATTTTTAGTTTTACGTAAATAAAACAATTCAAAAATTTTTTTATCTGCTTTTTTTATTTCTTAAGCTCTACTCACTTTATTGGCCAAAAATAAACAAAAATGGAAGGAATTCTTTAATGGCGTCTCTGCGTGAAACCTCTCAATATCCATTTTAAAATGACTTTTTTATTTAATCTTTTCTTTGCTTTCATATCAATGTTTGCTGCCTAACTTAAGCGAATTTACCGCCTATGGTGTTGCCATCTCTTATTTACTATATAGGGTATCCTTGGCACAGCAGTAAGTAAAAGATTTGAACAATGATAAGACACGTTTCAGTTAAAAAACAAAAACTTTTCCAAAATGGACAACGCTTAAGGAAGAAGTATTAGGGGTAAGTATAATAGCTGATTACTTCTGGAAAATCCAGAGCTATACTTCTGAATAAGATAACGTAAGAAACTAAATTTGTTCAAATTAATGTTTTCTTATAAGAAAATTTCGATTGTATTTAAATGCAAGAATAAGTTCCCAGGTTTAGAATATTGCAACTGCTATATACATACATATGATCATATATATTTACAATTTTACTTCATTTATAAACAAAAACCGCTTAAAACGTTTTTCATATTATAAGTTTTTATGTTGGTTGGTAAACGAAGGGATGTTGCTGCTTCCGTGTTTTACCAAACAGTTTATCAGAACACAATATTAAAGGACAGACCATTAATTTTCTATAAACAACTGACAGTTTTCTTAAGTTTTTTTTTTTGTATTTATAAGAAGATAAAGCTTAAGAAGACATATTACATATGTACATAAATGTTTTAGAAAATATGTCTTAAAAGATTAGAAAAACTTTATGAATGTTTTAATATCCTTACAAGAGTTTGAAGAGTATAAAAGGTTTCTTGTTGTTGTTTTATTTGCAATTTATACAATTTTCATATGGAAGAATCGTTTAAGTTATTATCGTTTGTCGGTGTTTCCAGAAATTTTTGTATCGAAAATTAATCAAAATAGTCCATAATTAGCAGGGATATAAACATTATCTGATATAATAAAAATTTTTACTAAAATCAAAGTTAAACTACGAAAAACGTTATTTACAAATTAACAAAATCCGTCTGTAAATCGGAAGACTATAACCACCTTTAACACAAAAATTTTACTTTTTGGTCCGCCCCAAAAAACTTGTAAGCTTTTTTTTACATGTATGTGTATGCCTGTATGTGTAAAATAACTAGTTACTAATTACCAAAAGATTGGCAAAAGTTATTTAAAGTATGGCACAGCTGTACATATCACATCTTACTTACTTTATTTGAAATATTTTACTGTCATATTAAATTTCTTTGAAATATGAATATATTTATTGTTTTAGAGAAAACATTATTTAATACAATTTTTTTATTAATATTTTGTTTTCATTAAACAATTGAAAAAAAAATTTTCAACTGCTTCTTTTAAAGGAGACGAATTTATTTAATTAAAACATTTAAAATATTATTTCATAGCAAAAACCGGAACATATGGCGAGTGAATGGTGGACAAAAATTCAAAAGCATTTATTTGACTCCGGCAAAAAAAAATATTACTTCCTTTTACTAGGTTATCAAAGATACGTTTATACATACATACAAACAAACATACATTTGTATGTAGATACGAGATATTGTTCATGGGTACACATTTTAGTAGATACACAAGTAAATGTATTTATGTATGTATGTATATATACATATGTACATACATACATATATTTCTATTTTATTTACATACACATTCTTATATGAAAGTATGTATGTAGGTATAGGTTTATTTACATATTAATATAGTTGTATTATATTTGTTTTAACCCAGCAAAAAAAAAACGTGATGGCAAAGAAAAGCGGTTGCTTCAAATTAAGGAAAAAAATTGGTAATCACAAGTAGATTTAACATTGAAAACAAATTGAAGACAAATTTATTCTCAGCTCAAATTAAAAATATATTTTTCAAACTCTACTTTATTTAACATAATTAGTTTTCTTATTTATTCAAAGCAAAAAATTTTTAATTAGGTAAAAACTAAATAAATAATAATAAGAATCCTGAAATAAGTTTTCTAATTTGCTGGGTAAACACAGCCTGACGAATATAATTTAAATTGAAGGAGTTTGTCTTGGGTATTTGTTTACTTTTGTTTTGTTTTTTTTTATATATTGTTTTAGGCTATTAATTTTTGTTCTTTTTTTTGTGTTTGCATTTGACAACAAATACATCCTGTCATTATGTAGCGCAGTATCGCTAATTTATACAGAATTCTTTTTTCGATTTTTCGTTTTAATAAAACAAAATAATTAACCAAACATTATGACTTAAGGAAACAACTTAAAATAATGTCTTTAAATATATAAATTAAATTATTCATTCACTTAAATCATATTTTATTAAAAAGTCTATAAAATGTTTATGCATAAAGAGTTCAAAAAGCCATCGTGTATGTTAAAAAAAAAGGCTTAATTTGACTTATGTCTGTAATACAAAGCGTATAAAAATAGTTTTCTTTTTATCACAAAATATATATAATTTTTTCGTTAAATACTAAAAAACAACAACACTAAGCCAACAAAAATGATATCACATAGATAAGTTTCTGTTCCAAATGAACAATAGGAAATAGAGTAGGGAAGTGTAGCTTAGTTTAGTGTTCACCACTAAACAATAATGAATGAAAGAATGAATGAATGTACATATGTATGTATGTATGTGTGTATGCATTTCTCTTTTAGCGGCTGCTGTTAATAATGATGGTAATAATAATGATGTTTCTGAGGATAATGTTGATGGTAATGTTGGTCGTGTTGGTTTTTGTGATAAGAAAAATAAAAAATTTCTAGTTATATAATACACTCCCGTATTCACTTATTCATCAACCAATTTTAAATTTCATTTTTCTTTATTTTTTTTTATATGTATATATATTATTTTTAAACTAAATATTTCACTTATTTTAAAAATATAACATTTTTATTAATTTCTTTTTTCTTTCTTAATTAATTTAATTTTATTTCTTATATTGTTTTACTAAGTGTAAAACTTAAAATTTCACTTCTTAAAAAAAACGAAAAAAAAATAATAATTTTTTATTTGCTAAATGCATTATTATATTTTTCTTTTAATTTTCCTGTGGAAAATCCTTACAATTTCGCTTGGTATTATGTCGTTTAGCTTGGAAATGTTTTCACTTCAATATGCTTTCAAACACTGAAAGTGCTCTAGAGTCAGTTGAATTCATTTGTTGTTAGTTTTTTCGGTTAAACATCAAAAAACAACAACAACAGCGAAAAAGAATCGTACAACAAATACAACAACCGTTAACGAAAAGAAAGTAACCGAACAGCCAGCAGCAGAGTCGTAGTATTGTATACTCATACACTTACTCGTATATATTGTTTGTGTGTATGTATATATGTATGTGTATTAATAGTGACATGCAGCAAGGAGTGGTAAAATGTTGAATGTGTACATATAATCAGGGTGTCCCTTTAAACATGATAAATTTTCGTTTTGCAAACGCATACGCATGTCCTGAAAAATATTTTTGTTTATTTAGTTTTTGCTTGTTTTGTGGAATCAAAAAAAACTTAATTGTCTCTTAAGTGCAGCATTAATTTCATTTTGAATTTGTAGGTTAGGCCAAAAAGTCATTTAACCGGTAAAATTGTAAGGAACTATTTTTGCAATTAATAAATAATAAAACATTTAAGTAAAATTTCAACAAAATGTGGTTTAGGTTAGAAGAGGAATAACTCTTCTTAATATAACAAAACTGTCAGGTTAAAAACTTTTAATTAGAAAGCTTAAACTATTATCTACTTTTTAACACCATTTAACTAACACATACACTGTTAGGTGGGGCTATAGTCGTCTGATTTTAATCTTAAATATCCTCTAACAATTACATAGTATTTGTACAAAGTATACATAATAATGACAAGCATTAAACTTGTTGTTGTAATATGCATGCTTCACGCTTATATACATATACGACAATTGTCGAAATGTTTAATATATGTACTTAGTTAAATCACCTAATCATTGTTATCACACAAAAGAACTACTGACAGTAATTAAAAAAAATTATTATTTACTTCGGTTGGCTGTAAAAATGTCTTTATTGGCCCATGCTAAACTTTAAACTTCAAGTAGTTTTAAGCGGATTAGTTTTAAATGATATTTTAGGGATTTTATTTATCATCTAATTTTTGCAAAACTAAAAACTTAACTTATTAGGGACTTTTAACAACTTTAACCATGAGTGATGAGAATATGTATGTAAATAAAAATTTATTATTTTGTTTATTAGTAAAACAATATTAATAATTGACTTCTTAAATAATAAATTTTATGTCAATATTCTTTTAGTGGAGTCGATATAATCGAATGTTTGTCTGTCTGGCTGTGTGTGTTTGTTAAACTTAGTCTTACATATCTTCTTCATATTTTACTGACTCATTTGCAGTATATATTTGGAAGAATTTTTTTTATTAAAAACCAGCAAAAGCGGCGACTGCTTTGTTTTTTTACAGAGACTTGGAAGTTTGTATTTTACTGGTGTGTATGTATGATATCTAAGGCTGTTTCTAGAAAAGCCACTAAACAATTTTTTGGACATATGTACATATGTACTTGTAATATATACGAGTACTTGTCAGTCATAGTTTTTAATTTCAGTAAAAAAAAAAAAATCTGCAAAGGCGGCTTATAAACATTTAACACTAAAAATACTCACTAAAGAGTGCTGATGATGAAACCTTAAGTAAGAATTTAAATAAAATGACTCGAGCTAAAAAAAACTAAAAATTGTTGTTGTAAATGAATAAATAAAAAAACAAAATTTACTAAGAAAATTAAACTGATTTTTTGTTTTTTTGACAGTTAAAAACAACAGAAAAACTAGTTATTTTTACAGAATTGTGTAGGTTAATTTTTTAGTGTTTGAATTTCAACGATTTTTGTTGTTAATTTGAATGAAAATCTAGTTGGCCGGTTTTTACATGAATATATGTATATTTTATTTTAGTTACATTTTCAGCTAATTTTACTTACATACATAATTTTTTGAGTAATGACTTGTTGTTGTAAGTAGTATTATAACAACAAGTTTAATTCTTGTCATTATTATGTATACTTTGTACAAATACTAAGTATGTAATTATATATATAATCCTTTATAAATTCCTATAAGGAATATAGGGCCTCAATTATGTAATTGGTAGAGGATATTTAAGATTGAAAACGAAGCACTTTGAAGAGAATCTGACGAGTAGTTGAGAGGTAAAATATACCATATGCAGCCATCTTAATAAAACATTAGCTATTAATAATTAATGTTAAATGGCATCCTAGTTGAACAGTACAAAACTGCCAAATTAAAAACGACAATATCCTTTAAATATTATCAATTTTTATATTAAATTAAAAAAACCGGGTTTTCTGACTTTAAAAATTATTTTGCCGCCAAATTGAAACAAAGCCTACATTACATTAGCCACCCACTATTAAGTAATTACAAACCAACGTTTCTTTAATAACAGTTAAAATGCTGAAACGCCTAATCGTGTTAGGCGCAATGACGGTTAACATGTAAAGCCAACAATAGTTTCTTTGTATGAAATAAACTATAAAATTAGAGTGATTAATTATTTGAAGTGCTTAAAAGAACATATTAATAATGTTAAAAAAAAAAACAAAAAAATAAGATGACTGTGCCAAATCCTTTATACCCTATAGCAGCGTGCAAGTATGCAATTAGAAGTTTATTTGCGTGGCCACTTAGAAAGTCAAAGTGACATAGGCATCGCTTTATGGGGTTGCAAATGGATGTAATGTGGAAATTACAAACGAAATATAAAATTTATTACTCATAATGATGAGTAAAATTATCAGCTGGAATTGTAAAATAAACTAACAAAAAAAAAACAACAAGCTTTTTTTTAACTCTGCATATATTTTTGATTGACTTTTCTAATTTTCAACAAAAAACCTTTATTTTCTTTTTTTTTAAATACAAATAATGCACAATACATTTTTATATTTACACTTCCTGTAAACTAAAATTTATGACTCAGTTCCTTAGAATACTCTAGAAGACCCGCAACGTCGTGTGTTTATACCCTACACCATACCTCTAAAGGTGGCAAGGGTATTATGCATTTGTGTTAATATTTGTAGAATCTAATAAAATAATAGAATTAAACCAATTCTAAATTATATCGATGTCCCACTTTTTGGGTGATCGAAAAAACTTTCCATTTATCTGGCTAACTTTCTATCTATCTGTTTGTCTGTCTGTCCATGTAATTCTTGTTTTTAAGTGTATGTACATATGTATATGTTTCTACACAATTCGGAACATATTAGTTTTCGATTTTGGTTGAAATCAATTCTTAATTTAACTTAGCCCCATAGAAACGTCCTTCCGAAATTGGACAATAACGTTTATAAATGACATTGAAATATTGTTTTTAAACTTTTTTTGTGTTTTCTGTAATAGAAGGACTCCATAAGAGGCATAATCCCGAAATTATCTAAGTGTTTCTAAAATTATTGAAAATATTTCAATCGAAATAAATTTTGCCACAAATAAGATTTATATAAAAATACATTTTTTAACACAAATTTGGATAGTCGGTTCATAATTGGTTGTGGCTGCTTTAAGGGGTCCATTCCTGGAAATCGCCCTCAAAGCATAATTAGACTAATGTGCAAAATAAACAGAAATTTAGCACAAATAGTTTTATTTTTTATATATTGTAGTTTATGGTATCAATTGGTCGGTCTTGGCCATCTATAACTTTTTTTCTTGTTTACAAAAATACTAATGCAGTTAGTTATTAGACATTTAACATTTCTCACACAACAAAGTTCTTAACACGACTACTTACAAACAACTAATTACTGCATTTTTGTTTGGAAAAATAAATAAAACCGAAAATAGACATTTCATTTATATTGATTTTTTTTTTAAATAAAAATTTGTTTAAAATAATAAAAAAAAAATAAAATCACAAAATATTTAGTTCCATGTCATAACAAGATGATCCGGTACTGTATTTAAGATACATATATGTATGTATGTATAATAACAAAGTATATACATAAATATGTATGTATTTGTATTGTACATGAAAAGGAGGCTTGTGCGATTGTAAATACTTTTTTATAGTATATTTTCTAGTTTTATTTCATTTGCACATAGACACGTATGTATATGTGTATGTGTGTGTGTGCATATACAAAACTTAGTACCAGAATACATAAGAATAGAGGAAAATGTATCATCAGTTTTTTACCGTCATCCTGAACAAAAGTTGTTAGTTCTGTTTGTTGTTATTTTTTTCTTGATTTGTTATTTAACTAAGAATGAAAAATAAACAGAACTGTAAAATTCAACTAAAATTGGTATGAATTTATTACTGTGCATGTGTGTGTTTTGTGTTTCCCTAAAGGAATTCTCTTGTTTAAATATAAAAGAACATTTAAAGTATTTAACCTTAAGGCATTTAAAAAGAAATATTAAATTTAAGAGAAAAAATCTAAAAACAATTTTTATTAAATAACTTTATTAAACTTTTACTCTTAAATACTTTTCTTAAAAACATTCCTTTAATTATCTGCCTTTTACATGTACATAGATATAGTTTCTAGTTAAAACATGTTGTTGTAATTAAATATTTTTGTAAAACTTTTGCTTTTCTGTTTCTCTTTAAACCTGATAATGTTAATAACACCATAAGGACATTGTTTTTATCATTACAAAATGTCATTTTCAACACTTTCAGTATTTTCACTATGGCAACCATTACAAAAGAGAGTGCACAAAGAAACTTTTATGACTGTGATATTTTATGATGAACGGCTAAACTTAAAATAAAGTAAAATATCTTTTTGTGAAATTTTTTTTTAAATTTAAAAAAAAAATGACGAGTTCTATCCTCATAGGAAATTTTTTTAAAGTCTTTTACTTTCTTTTTTTACTTTATAACTTTACGTAGACTTAAAAATAAAATTCTAAGGAAATGATATCACAGTCCTTTCATTAAAATTATTATTCCCGCTTGAAGAGAAATGTAAGATGGTGAACTCTTTAAATGAAAAAAGAGTTTTGTTTTTAGCAATACTGTTCCATCTGGCGTTGTATACGACGTATAATGCAAAAGCGTTGCAAAGAGTATTAAATTTATGTTAAACTAATAATAACCAGATACTAATATTATTATTTATTGGCAGCTCAAGAAATATGCGGGTAAGTAACGCCATCGTGTTGAAATGCTCATCGATATCTTTACAAATGCATACATATGTATGTATGTACATACATAGCGTACGGCTCTAATTTTAAACAAATATAAACTCATGAGTTCCTCCTTTCATAAACTATAACAAATTGCGGTCTTGTCTAAATGTAATATCAGCACTTAAATTTCCCTACGTTGTTTTTTACAATAAAACAATTTTGTTTTTTTTTGCATTTATTTAACAAGAAATGCGCGCATCATGGCGTATTAAAGCACACTTAAAATTTCCTTATCATTTATTAAAATGTCATAAAATTCTTAACTATAACTAAATAAGACTCACACCTTATCTTATCTAATTACCTTACAATGAATTGCTCTTATTGAAAAATATCTTTGAAAGATTTTAAGTAAATGAAATTCCACTGTTCTTAAATTAAAAAGGAAAAATTTTTTATTTAAAAAAAAACTTTCTTCTAATTTCTAATCTATCTTTTATATATAAAAAAGAAATGGCCCATATATGTTATCGCATCACTTGAGAACGGCTAGATCGATTTGCCTGAAGTTTTTTTTGTTTGGTTTGTAATTTTCAGGAGATGATTTGTATTAAAAAGAAATAAAGGGGCGTTGCACCTTACACACATTTTAAATACATTTTAATGATGTGTAAAGAGCACTGTTAAATCTATCATCTCAAAATTTTGTAGAACTATATCTTATACCATTTCGCCTATTTGAGCATGGTGTGGCATCGCCCATAGAAAAGAAAATACATAAATAGAAATATCTTAGAGTCGGATACCTTGTTATTTATGTACGAATTCGATAAAAAGATTACTTTATTTAAAAAATTATATAAAAATTACCTCCTATTCGCTTCTCATGTTTCCTATATTACCTTGGCTACTAAATAGCAAAAGTTAGTTCAGGGACAATCTTTAAAAGTGTGTGGGCTAAACCTGGAGTCACAGTGTTTTTTGCACGGCCCGTTGTACGTAGCGTGTTTGAAAGCCGGAAACCCAGCAGTTTTTTTTCATTTTCTCCCCCGATAGAACAGCAAAAAATATTGTTTACCATCCAGCTTTACGTTGAATACACCAAACAAATTCACATACACATTAAAGGATGATCCAATACAAGACTTATCCTTTTTTTTATTAGCAGTTAAAAGCTTAATGTTCGACACTTATAAAATCGTTGTAATGATCTCTTCATGGAAAAATATTGTTTTTTTTGTTAAATTAATAATTGTATCAATTATTATACAATGTATATAATTAACTTTCAAACTAATTTTATGCTATCAATTGAAGAAAAATATATGTTAGTTTTTTCTTTGTACCGAAATTGTTGTGTTTTAATTAAAATATTAATATAAAATACTTAAATCTAGATATACATATATTTTTTCGCAAAACGCATTTCTAATTTGTTTCATTAGTAACTAACTTCCGTGCGAAGCCGGGGCTCTCAGCTCGTTTTTTTTATTAAAAATGTTTGACTTTGATATACAATGAAAAGTACGGTTGGTATAAGTAATTTTTAATTTAACACATTTTGCTCATACAACTGGTAGTCCCCATGTATGTTTATATTTTTATTAAATGTTAGAGGAAAGTTTTTCTCAAAATACAAATCGATTAATTAATTAATTATATATGTACATATATACATACATATGTATTTGTATACATAAAAAGATTCTTTCAATTAGTTATTATTATTGTGTGTTGTAAAGTGAACTCACTTAAAAGTCATCATACCTAATGGATCTTTTATTTTAACAAATAAAATATATTCACATACATACATACATATAAATACATAAAAAAAACATGCTTACGCATTTGTATACTTTTACGTTATTATACACATACATATGTATTCATATATACATATCTACTACTACTTATCGTATTATATACTTAC
>NDXZ01039666.1:0-14315 GCA_003055125.1 Paykullia maculata | reverse complement strand
ACTATTGAATTAAATTTTTTGTTTTGTTTAAGTTTAACTTCGTGTCAACATAAATTGTTGTTTTTTTTTATTAAAATCACCATTTGCCCAAATGGGCCACCAATGGTGAAGGGTATTTAATATTAAACTCAGCCAAATATAGCGCACTTACTTGTTATTATATCAAAATCTTTAATCAGTTAAAAACAACTTTGAAAAATCTATCTTCTTTTTGTCATTAAGTCAGCGTCAATGTTGCAGAAAAATATAAAAACTCTACTAACTGTTGTCAGCTTCGGTAACTAATAGTGTGTTTGGCTGCCATCAAATAAAAAATAAACAACAACAACCATCCAAAAAAGTATGATTTTCGATAAATATTTATGTGTATATGTTGCCAAAAAATTCACAAAATAAGTATGCCCTTCCATATTTTTGGGTGAATTAGTAGGAATATAAATAAAATTTAAAATAAATTTAATAGTTTCTTATAGTATTCGTTATTTCAATTGTAAATCATTCCAAGTTAAGGCAAGACAAATAGGAAATTGATTTACAAATATTTAAGCTTTTTATGAAAATATTTAAATACATGTATGTATGTATGTAACTTTATTTTTAAACAAATTCATAGGACAACAAATATTAAAAGAAAAAAATAAAGAATAATAAAAACATCTTTCTATAAACACAAGAAAGTAAATAAATTATTTGCTTTGCCATGAATTTAATAAAAAATTTTTTTTTATAATTTAAATAAAAAGAATAATCGATACTGACTGACTGATTAATACATCCTCGCGTTTGTTCCGCTTTTAAGGCATATGAGTATTTACATAGTTGTAATTACGTTACATTTTAGGTTTGAGGTTACATTAAAGAAATGTAAGACAGGTTGAATTAATAAACTTTTCACTTTTAGCTTAATGCATAGTAGAACAAATTATTATTAAGTTTTGAGTTCGGTAAACGATATCAAACACCTTCTTAGTCTAAAAACTTATGTTCATTTCTGGTTTTTTATCTTGAAATTTTTTTTACACATTGGCTTCACAGAAAAAATTATCGACAAATTGAATTTAACAAAATATTTTGTTGAAAATAAATTTATGGTTTACCAAACTTTTTGTTAATACAATCAAAAATTTTGTTGGTATTTAAAAAAACTAAAGATGTCAAAATTTAAAACAATTAGTTTTTGGAAATTTAGAAAATTACAAAATAAACAAACGAAAAATTGTTTTCATGTGCTGGCGTAGTGTAGTGGTTAAAGTGCTTGCCTACAAATCCAAGCACCCCAGGTTCAAATCCCGGTGAAGACAAACAATTTCATCATGGTTTTCGAGTTTTAAAAATTAAGTGAAAAAAGAGAAAAAAAAGGATACAATCAAAGGAAGGCCAGGCACCTCTTGGGAAAATTAAGAATGTCATGCAGCCGCCACTCTTGTCTTGGGAAGATTAAATTTTACAATTTGTTTTGTTAATATGCAAATAATTTTGTTAACTTGACTGTTAACTATCAACCTGAAAATGTCGTTATTGTATTTACAAATTCTATTGTTGGTTGAGTTTTAATTAAACTTTTAATTGTATTAACAAAAAAATTAATTGTATTTACAACACGTTTTTTTCTGTGTTAGACTTTAAAAAACATTTGAATATATGTTCTTAAACAGTTCTAAAATCAGATCTGTTATCTTATATCTTAATGTTTCACACCTTAACCCTAATAATGTTAAATTTATAGTCGCGTTATAAAAAAATTATTAATGTTTTTTTCCGTCAATTTTAGTGATAAAAAATTTATGTTGGAAATAAAATATATTTCCGTAAGTTGTTTTTGTTTCTATAACAAAATAATTTTTAACATTTTTATATCCTTTTAAAGAGTTAAACTTGTAAAATTAATTTTGGTTACACGAATTTATTACGACATGAAATAACGCAAGAAAATAGCAACCCAAAACGTTAATAAAATATGTTACCCGAAATTTTGTTAAAAGATTTTTTGTCTCTTCATTTAAAGTTTTAGAATTTGGTATTTGTATTATATATTTTACCGAAACAAATTTTAAAAGTTTAAAGAAAATCTTTTTAAGTTTTTTTTTATAATTATAAATATTTCAGACAAAAATGTTGATTGAATATCAAATTGCTCGATACTAAACTGTACTACTCTTTATAAAACTTGAATTTAGCACCTTTTTTAAAATATGGTGTTTTTGTTTTTTTAATTTTCCACAAACTTTTAGTGTCCTTATGTATACGACCCTATGCTCCTTATAGGAGTAAAATTGTTATATGTAAGTTATACTTTTATGTAGGTAGGTGATTCCGTAAATTTTTTGTATAAATGTTTTGTTACATTTTTATGTGTGTGTGTGTGCTTATTTTATATATTGAGAGAAATATAAAAAGGAAACGGATGTCTGCTATAAACGGATGCAAAGTACTTCACCTTTTGCATGTAATGGGCATAATTTTGAAGGGCGTTGTTTTGAAAAAGAAAATTTGCAAAAGAAAGCTGAGCTATAATTTTTTATTGAATTGCAAAAGCAAGCGTTGTTACATATTTAACTGAGTTTTGCTTAAAACGTTAAAGCTAAATTATAATTGTTTACATTTTATTTTTGTAAATCTTATCTAAATGAACATTAGTGTGGATAATATGTAAAATCATGAAGTGTTTGAGTTAAAAGCAACGAAGTTCATTCGAAAGTTTATGTGTGTTGAATTTTTTTGTGACCTGTAATTTTATTACAAAATTAACATTGAAAGACATAGCAATTTTGACTCAGAAAGTGAGTCTTAGATTGGGTGTGGGGTATTTTTTTGAACGTTACAAACAATAGCACAACATTATAATAACTTGATCACCAATGGTTGTGCAGGGGTTAAACATATTTGTCATGCAAATTTAATCGCAACCAGTGACAGGGGGTTTCGAAATATATTTCTCTTTCGTTTTTTTTTTGTATGAAGATTATGGTAATACCTTTAAATAAAATATTTTTGTTGAAACATGTTTTTAACTCCAATGCAAAAACATACTTTGTGATCGTATTTTATTGTTGTATTTACAGGCAAATATAAGGAGTTCAAAGGTTTTTTTGCTAAAACGACTTAAGAATTTCTATTTTTTTATTGTAAACTTACTATAAATAGAACTTTCCTACAACGAGCTTTGACCAAATCACACGCAGCTAAAAATAGATAACATGCATGACTATCTCAATGTGCATAGATTCCTGTGGCTATTGCTGTTGTCGCCATTTGAATTGACAAATTTCTTAATTCTGATCAAGGGAAGATGCCCATTAAACACACACTTATGCATTTAACATGAAATTGTATTCGTACGATTTAAGAAAAGGTAGCGATGCATATAAGGTTTTAGAAACAAAAAATATGAATATAACATAAATAATTGTTTTAAGGAGTTTGCTCGAAGATAATATTTTCCAATCCATTTAAAATCGTATGTTGGAATATATTTTGTAGTTTATTTATTTGCAATTTGCAAATTTATTTGCAAAAATATATCCCTTTTTCTGTAGCTTATTCTTTTATTTTATTAAAATATATACATGTGTATATTTATTTACATACATATGTACAAGTATATATGCTTGTATGCTTGAATGTGTTAAAAGTGAAGGCAAAAAAAAATTGCTATAAAATTCCCATAAACATTTCTTTTTTTGTAGCAACCTTCTTCATTTGTTTATGGCGTGTAAAAGAAAAATATGTCTTTTGATTTCCACATATTAATTCACGTGTTAAATATATTTAAGTGTCAATCATAAAATCCTACAAAAATAAAATATTGCGAAGCAAAACTACAAACAAAATTGTTTAAAAAAAATCTTCATAAGCAACACTGTCCCTTCAATATAAAATTAGCTTCCTTGTTAAACTGTTGTAAAAAGTGCTGAAAAGAAACGTATTTCATTTCATTTTTTTTTTTATTTACATATCAGCAAAAATAGGGTTTATTATAGGATAAAACTATAAAAAATACAACAAAATGAAAAGGTCTATTAAGATCTTTTCAAATGATGCTTTTACCATCAAACGTCTTTCCTAAAGGTAGGATACTTTTAAAGCAAACAAAAATCTATTAAAACTCTAGTTGTTTTCATTACCAAAGTTATATATTCATATTGAAAGGATTTTATTAAATTCGATTTACTGCTTTAAATTTATTTTGTAATTTTAAACATTATATACTGAAACCTAAAATTAAACAAAACAAAAACCTGCATCGATAGATTAGATATTTGTGTGCCGTTCTATTATTTTGAGAGCTGAGGTTAAATTATCATAAAGTGCTCTAAAAATGTTGCTTACAAATGTTATCGAATAATGTAAGAGCTGATGACTTTCAATAGCTATAGAAACAATAGTTAAATTCCATTTTAATATAATTTCTTCATAACACTTATGCCACTGACTGCAATTTGCTCTTATTATTCATCAAATTTTTCTTTCAATATGTGCAAAATAAAACAAAAATGGTATGACTATTGAAGTTTTTTGATTAAATTCTTTAAACAGCTGTGTTAAGGAGTTCTGGCCAATATGGACAGCTTGCGAAAATTCAGTTCACAGTTCAGATAAAAAAATGAATAAATGTATAGCAGGCTAAATGACTTAATCAAAAATACAGTGGCGAAAACTTTTAAACAGCTGCTAAACACTTTTTATATCAATGATTGATAAAGAGTTACATATGAAAAAGTTTAATAATTAGCTCCAAATAGGGAATTTTCAGTTAATATTATTTCCCGCTCTCCGGGAAATGAGAAATTGTCAAAAATTAGAAATAGATTTTTTGACATGTTTTAAGTGTATTAAAGAACTATTTCCTAAGCCATAAATAAAAAAAATCCACCTAGACTTTTTAAATATTTTACCTCTTTTCATCTTTAAAATTTTTATGTTTTTGATCTTATATATTGAGTACCTGAGTTATTTATCTCTTGTTATTATGGGGGTATTCGTTCAAGCTTAAATTTTTTTTTTAATTTTTATTTATTTATTCATAAAAATATTTCATGTAACAAATATTTATTTTTTAAAACCCGCAAAGCTGCTAGCTTGTCTGCAGGAGACGCTTCTTATATCTACGGTGACCATTCGTTCAGTATTATACAGTTCTGTATATAAAAGCCGTGTTCTGTATTAATTATTCTTATGTAAAAACCCTTAAAATGTTTTGTATTTTAGTGCAAGGTCATTATTTGTTCTTTATTTTTAGAAAATATCAAATATTCCAATTTAAAGGGTATTTCTGTTTTAAATAACATTTGAAAAAAAAACCAAAATAAAAATGGAGACCATTAGGCCATTTTAATAACAAAATTAAACAATAATTTAAAATGTATAGAATCTTAAAATAAGACAAAGAAAATTTATTCGTCAGAAAATATAAATGTCAGCTGTGGTTTTTTGTAATTTGTAAATATGTACATATGTACACATATACATATGTGTGAATTTTTTATGTTAATAATTTTACTGTTTGTTGTGTTCCTTTTTGAAGTTTTTGTTAATTTTTTTTGTTGTATTTTTTGTACAAAATGTTTTTGTTTTTATTTTATTAAGGTTTGTTGTTAAATTTCTAGCTGTCTATATGCTGCATTTCACTGGTTGCTTAGACCAGATCATCAGTAGACTTTGAAATTTATTTCTAAAAAAAATCCAAAAATGTTGTATGTATGTTCATATATAACAGAATTCAAATAAATGCTAGAAATTTCACAACGAACCTTAATAATTTAAAACAATAATGTCAATACGACAAATAAATATTTTCTTGCTGTTTTTGTTAGAAATCGTTGTTTGTTTGTACAAGAAAAAATTAAAACAAAAGTTCATTTTTCCTTGTTCTGTATTTTGATTAAAAAATATGGTCACTGTACTTATACCTCTTAAACTTTTAACATTATATGAAAGCTTAGTAGTTTAAGAGTTATAAGACGCATTTAAGTAATTAAACGAATATCCCTTATATTTTTATGTTTCTTATATTTCTTATTAAAAAAATATTTTACAGAATTTACATTTAAAACTTAAAAGTAATATTTTAAGTTTATAATTTAATTTTCAATTCAAATTAATTTTGTTGATGTAAATTTTTGTTTTACTAACCTTTTCAGCCATTTATTTTACGCTTTTTAATAAAAAATTTTTTTTTATAAATTCAAAATAAATTTAGTTTTGTATCGATGGACTGGGATCCAGGGATTAAAAAACAAATTTGCCGCTTTCCCGGGAAACAAAAAAAAAAAATGCAATAAAAAGAAAACCCTAGCTCCAAATCATCTCATTCTGTATGCGGCTTACTTTTATTGAATTAGCAAAGGCATATTAATTTGCCAAGTAATCTAAGTTAATCAATAATTTATTTATTCGCTTTATTTACATTTCAGCTTACAAATAAAAAAATCTTAAATTTAATATATTTACATACGTATAAAAAACTAAGGTAAACACTTTATAAATAAATAGTGTTTAAAAATTTATTGCATCCGTTTTATTGAAATACTGCATAAAATTAAAATCGATGCAAATAACTATTGATCAACACTAAATCCTACATCTTGGGAAGTATAAAATAAAATGTTTCTGCTAATAGGTCTAATGTGTAATCGCACATAATATTAATAAAATTTAAAATACTTGTCTTTTATCTTAGGTTTTTTTTTGACACAAATAAGCTGTTTTCCTACCAATTTAGCGTTTTTTCATTACTAGCTTTAAATTAGTTTGTTTTTATACTGCAGTGTTCAAAGAAATTGATAAAAACAAAAAATGATATTAAAAAAAACTAAATGGTTGTTTAATAAAAAAATTTATTTATGATTCGTTTTCTTCTTCCCATCAACTGTTTGTAGAAAATTTTCAATCATATTTTTCAGTGATAAGCCATGGAATTTTGTTATCATAAATATTTAAGGCATAAAATTTGGGTGATGGTAAATAAAGTTTGAGTTTAGTCACGTAAAAATTGAAATTTTTTGCTTATAAAATGAAAGTATACATATACGTATGTATGTATAAATGTTTGTTTGTATATATGAACATGTTTTATATATTTTGATGACAGTTAACCCCTTTTTGTAACATTCTGTTGACAACCATTTGACTTTTTTTAATTTTATTGTTATTTAAGGTATGTTTGCTTTCAGTCAGTCAATATGTCAATAAGCCTTCTATTCATCATAAAAAATTCATATCTCTTTATAAAAATTGATTGATACATACAGCAAGCAAAAAAAATGGCAACAAATTTAAAGAAACATAAAACATTGTTGAAGCACTCATAAATAAAGAATAATAATACATGTATTTTTGTGTGCATGTATGTTTACATACACACATATACGTACGTAGGTAAATACATAAATAGGTACATACACCTTAATATACAAATATGAGTGCGCGTTTAATGTAGAAGTAAACAATTTTAAACCCTTGGCGATATCCTTTCAAAGTCCTTATTATTTCTATACGTTCAAAACGGTGTCATTGTGTAGTTTCTCTTTTTGTTTGAGCTGTTATGCTTCTCAAACTCAATCAGTTTTATTTTTCTACCTTTACAAATATGTATGTTGTCAAAAAATTTTGTTGTATTCCCCTATTTGGCCTTCTTTTTGGAATGTATTTTGTTAAAAAAAAACCAATAAACAAAAAAATTGACGTAAATTTAATGTGGCATCAATGTTGAAAGTATATACATATGTACATATATGTATGTATATAAATATGTGTATACATCCGTATGTACATACATACGTGCATATGTTTGTACATGATTGCACAAATTTGCTACTTAGAAACATCTTGATACACCTACTTTTATCTATAAACAAAACAAAAGGGTGTTTAAATTAGAGATATTTTATTTTTACTAATGCTTCTTTAGGTAAACAAAGCCATTTGCTATAAAATTTTATTTTATTAATAAATCTTTGTTTTACAGAAAATATTCGATAAATATTTTATTAAAATTTTTATTTTACAGAAAATTTTGGAGTTTTTAAAAATATTTTTTTATTAATTTTTGGTTAAAAAAGTGCATGGATCCGTTTCACGTTATTAATTCCAACTAATTTTTGTAAATATTTAAACATAGATTGTTACTTAAGCAAATGTGTGCGATAAAATATCGAAAATATACCGCCGCTAGTGAAGAGAACTCGTTTGAAAGTTAAGAGTTTGAAAATAATTAAATATTTCTTTTTTATATCATCAAAATGGTGGCAAGTAGTCATTTCCAGCTCACTCATACAATTAGGAAAATAAATAAAAAGATTTCCAGATTTCTAATTTTTTAAGTTTTTGATAGTATTTACATCCAACACCAGTAGTATCGATCAAAAAGTTTTGAGGATGATACCGTAGCTGGTTTCGAAAATGCATTCCTCTCGGCAAGTGTAAGAAACTTATTTTTTCTTTAATAACTTCAATTTAATAAACTCAAGTCAAAATAAAATTTAGTCAATATTATTTAATAACTTAATTTTTATGATAATCTTGTTAAAAACTATTTAATTTTAATGAATTAAATTGAAATAATGGTTTTTTGCGTTTTAAAAATATATTATTAATATATCAAAAATCTACAGATTTTATCCATACAGTATCGTATAACAATATTTTTTTAAATAACCTTTGTTTTTATTATTTCTTTTTAATTTTTGTAAAAATTATTGAGAATCTTTTTTTTAAATATTTATTTTAACACTAAAAATTTGTGAAATTTGTATGTATTATCAATTCCTTTGACATTTTTGTTATACATATATGTATGTTGAAAATGTTCGATATTGACAATTTCTTTTATTAACACTCTTTTGCTGTTTTCACAAAATATATTGACGTTTATCACAAACATTTGCGTCAGATTTTGTTTTATTTTTCAATTTACTCTGACTGGATTTTATCATTTCTATTGGATTTATTCGCCCGAATTATGATCATGTATATATCATTGGTCTCAGGTAGAAAGGCCTTAACTCACATAATTGTAATTTTGCAGGTGAAGGTAAAAGCATAATAGAAACTGTATATATCAACATGTTAATTTTTCTATACAATTGCTTGTAAAACCGTTATTTTTTTGTGACGAGGTGTATTTGTGTGAAATGTATTGATATCACTAGAACAGTAAATTTCGCAAAAAAATGCGAGTTAGGGCCTTTCTACCTAAAACCAACGATATGTACATACAACACTTACATATGTACATATACATATATAAGTTCAAACATATATCTCGTTGCCAGTATGTCAACAGCTTCAATTTAAGGTACATCCATACACACACACATACATATCTGTGTGCTTTTCTTTTGACAATATGTTAATAACAAAAAACTGCTTTTATTTAGCTACAAGTTTCACTTCTTTACATGAAATCGAATTTAAAGGGCTTTTCACACTGTTGATATATTTCATGATTTTTTTGGTTGCGATTTTTTTCGGAAAGAAAATAAAAATACATTTCATGGATTTTTCATTGACTTGATGACATTTTTTATATGTCATCATAATGCTATAGCTTTGTTAAACAATAAGAGGAATACATAAATACATACATATGTATATGTATGGACATGTATACGTTAAAAGTGCAATACAATACAAAACAATATAGACATACATATGTATGTATACATATATACTTTCTTGGATAATATGGAATTTAATAAACGAAAATTTGTGTATGATGCAAACAAACTTAAAAGTAATAAAAACTTGTTTGAATTAATTAATTTAATTGAAAATATGACCCTTAAAGTTTTAAAAAATGTTTATCATTTGTGTTCCTTAAAACTTTAAGAATTTTGAAGAAACAAAGTAATTTCTACAATTTCTTGAAAAAAAGATCATACATCCTAATTTATATATACATACATTTTTCTATATGTTAAAAGAATAAAAAAGGTTCTATAAAATATTCCAACAAAAGCTTTTTGACATTTTTAACCACTTAAACATATATTTTCTAGAAAATGTCTTATTGATTACTAGAATATATAATAGATATGGACTGGTGGTCGAAATGTTACTGTAAGTAAAACATTTTAAAGTTTTAGTTTTTGTTAACGACCTGATGTATCAAATAACAAAGATGTCAACTTATAAATCCTCATTATGATTATGGTATGCAGACTTATTTGAAATTATAAAACAAAAGTATGACCCTCATATTATGAATTCGTTTAGCTCTTATAAGCTCAGTATTCATAATAAATTTTTAAAACTATTAAATGTTCATTCGACGAAATTTTCATACAATATTTGCTTACTTTAATATGTTTTATGGCATATCTTGAGAGCTATTATGACATGGTTTTAAAACTTTGTACGATAAACTCTAACACCACTTCCCTTATTTAAGCCAAAAGTTGTGAGGATCGGACGAAGGGGTGTGGCATCGTCCATACAAATCAAAATCATTTTACGGAATATATTTAGAACTGTTATAGCTGTGGATTTAAAACTTTGTACGAATAACTCTATTACCATTTCCCTTATTCGAGCCAAAAATTGTGGGTATCGGACAAAGGGGTGTGGCACCGCCCATACAACTCAAAACCATTTTACAGGATATCTTGAGAGCTGTTATAGCTATGGTTTTAAAATTTTGTACGATAAATTTAAAAATTGTTTATGAATATGGGGTAAATAAAGTGAACAAAAAATTTGTAGATGCCTAATTCGTGCTACAATTATGAAACAAAAACTATTTAAATAAATCATATTTTTTATGAGTTACAAATAACATTTTTGTTGAGATTAGGTCACTATATCACACAAGAGTTGTACTTTAAACACACTTCAGTAATTGCTGAAATGTAACTTTTTTTAGATGCAGGTATTAATAAAAACCAAATCGTTATTACTTATACTATTGCATTAAATTTTTGTGACAAGCTGTATTTATGTGAAATGCTTTGGAATAACTTAAAAAAATCACTTTCGAAAAAATTCGAGTTTGGGCCTTTTTTCATGAAATCATATGTATATATATGGGTCATTTCACGTAAGTGGACCAACTTTTGAAATCGATGTCTTCCGATCGGGATGAAATTTGCACCATAGTTAATCCTATTAGATAGTAACTTAGAGACAAATTTGAAAAGATTGAAAAAATATCTATCTAAACTACTTTGGACAAATTTCGCTAAGAGCAATAGGTAATAAGTTACATGGAGGAGAAAAAACACCTGGTTGGCCAAAAGATCAAATTTTAACCTCCTCTAACTCGGAGAGTTCTTGACCTATCTTGTTAAAAAGTTGTGTCTAAGCTACTTTTCAATAGGAATAACTATGGTGCAAATTTCATCCGAATCGGATTTTCAAGTTGGTGAAATGACCCATATTTAAGAATACATACAATATGTACAAAGTTTGGTAAGAATTTACCTTCTGACAGCGTTAACTCAGTCGGCGTCTCTCCAGATTGCAGTAAGCCTACAGGTATGGCTGGATTTCTCTTCACAATAAAAGGCTTTTGATCCTTTTAATAGTTACCTTTACACGTGAACAAAAAACATAATAATTGGCGCCATTAGCTAAAACTATAATATCACTGACGAAAACAAATAATATTGTCAAGCAAGGATGACAATAATTATAAAGTATTTCTATGCAATACGCATTTAGTGTTATCTAATAGATAACCAAAGCATAAAAAAACATGTTATAGATACAAAGTGAATGAGAGAAAAAATAAATTTTGTTGTTTGTTAATTTCCTTCTGTTACCACATTAAGAAATATAAACAACTATGTTTTATATCTTTAAAATTGTGAGTTAAAATAGATAAAATATATATTTAATACCAGTAGTACCGATGAGAAAAAAGAGTGCAATCCACTCAACTAATATTATTTCTGAAACTAGTTTTTTTAAAAAAAACTTTTATAATGTAAATTTTATGCCAAAAATAATAGATTATTATAAAATGTATAAATCATTTTATTAGATTTATTGTTATTTATTATACTCCTTCTTTGGAGCCACTCCCCGCCCAGCTATGTCGTTAACAACTCTCATGCAAAGAAGTAATTTTTATCTTTTATAAAATTATCGTCTTTTTTCCATTCAAGATTATTTTAATATCAATGAAATGGGCATTATACTAAAAAATCTAAGAGTGCCGTCTTATATTTAACATTTTGAAGGGACGTCTCATACTTCAACAGCTAAAGCTTAAAATATCTTTTTTTTGCATATCTGAAAACTTTATCATCAAAAAAGCAAACAAAATAAGCTTTTCTGATATGTATCAAAAATGACCAAAATTTTATAAGTGGCTGCAGTTGCCATCGACTTATTTATTTCTGCAAAAAGTTAAAAATGCTTTAGCAGGTGTTAATCATTACTTGAAGTACAAATTGCTGAATGGACGACTGAAAATATACAAAAATATATTATGTATGAATAATATGATTACTAAACCTTATGTTTATATTTATTAGTTTGTAAATATTAAGCATAACTGATAAACATGACATTGCAAATTAAATATGTGTCCTTAAAACTGCTTTTTATTTACACAATAGCAAGCTAATAACAGTATTACATGTTCGACAAAATTTAATTTTTTTCTTAATTTTTTACCTTATTTACGATAATGTGAAAATTCATAAAGTTTTTCGCAGGCAAAAAATGAAAATGTAACAATGTCTGATGTGCATATTTCATTTATAAATTTTTATATATAATAAAATTTGTTTTTAATATATGTTCATATGTCTTCTAATGCAAACATATTTCTTCATACATGTTTAAGTATTTATATTTTAATTTAAAGGTTGTGTTATATATTAACCTTGTACTTACAAGTACATATGTTCAAAACATGACGTGTATATTTAGCAAAGTAAAATGTATGTAACTTTTACAGAACCTAAGAATATTTAATTATTCTTAAATAATAAAAGTAGTGTTGCAATAAGATAAATATAAGATAAGCTATGAACTACATATATGAACAACTTTTATTAAGTATCCCTTTAATTTTTCACAAAGTGCTCTTGAAATTCGTTACTGATAGCTGTCTGGTCTCCTGTTGATATTATTTATGATAAAAGTAAACATATACCACTGAATAACATCATAATCTCATACAGCACGTATTTATGTCCTTAGTCATTATATTTAGTCTAACACCGTTGTATGTGGAGGTGGAGAAGATAAAAATAATAACATTGTTATAATTTTAATAAAAATGTCATCAGTTGTTTGACGAGAATTTTTCTCGTGATAATACTATGAATATATAACGATGTTTGTCAATAGCAAAAAAAACAAGTAACAGCGCTATATTCGGCTGTGCCATATCTTATATACCCTTCACCACGTGTAGGTATATAATAAGAAGTGTATGTATATATGTATTTACGTATTTACATGTTTGAAAGGTAATTAAGTCTCAGATAGTTTAATTTTTGTTATTCTCTTTTTTCTATTCATGTTTGTCGCCTATATCTTTGCGGATTTTGGGCCAATTAGTCCAATTCTTTTCATATATAAAACAAACAAAGCTGCAAAACAATAATTCTTTTTAGCGTGAAGAAAGATGGTCTATGGCTATTTTTCCAAAATAGAATATTTCAAAAAGTACAATATTACATGCAACTCTGGGTGACCTATAAGAACCATGAAAAGCAGATTTCAACCAACACATGGACAGAAGGACATGGCTAAATCGACTTCTCAATATATAAGGATCCGGAATTTATATACTTTATGGTGTAGCAAATGAATATTTTAGAAATTACAAACATAATGACAAACAAATACATACCCTTGCTATCTGTGCTGAAGGGTGTAAAAAGAGATGATAAACGTAAACATAATGTAATCAAAGTCAGTAAATGATATTATCAGTAAAAGGTGGAATATATTATTTTTCAATTTAACTTAAGTTAATAGATAATACGATGACTTGTGTAATGAAAACATTTTGTAGGATAATCTTTAAATATGTAGTACAATTTAAGTGGTTAAAAGAACGCAAGATGTCAACTTATACATTTAATCCGAATATGTGCTAAAAAAATATGAGGGATACATAATAAATACAAAATCTATTTGAGTATTTTTTTATTTAATAAAACTTTCCTTTTTCAGAAATGTCAAAACAAAATTTTTTTAATTTATAAAAAGTTTTTAAATAAAAAAGATTGAACAAAAATATATAAAAGTAATAAATTCAAAAATATTAATATAAAAAGAGTTTCATAAAGAAAAATGTATCGTAAAACATGTTTGTATGTACATATGGAGGGCTCAAAGCTGTACCGAACCAAGTC
>NDXZ01039659.1:0-24830 GCA_003055125.1 Paykullia maculata | reverse complement strand
TGAAGAAATTACAAACGGAATGACAAACCTATATATATTCCCTCACCACATGTGTGTGTGTGAAGGGTATAATTAGATCATAGATTTCTAAATAACTGAAAAAATAGCGTAAAATATTAACTAAGGAAATAAAATGCAGCATCATATTTCAAAAAGATTAGTTTGTGTTTGGTGAGTAGGTCGTTTACCAACACAATTGCAGTTTTAGCTTTGGCGACCACTGCTATAGACTACAATGTAAACACTGTTGGAATTTTAAAAAATTTTTGTTTTTGGCACCTTTTGTTAATTTCGGATATAATGAAATGAGCTTCTGTACTCTATTGTGTAAGAGTAAAACTTATCTATTCGCCTGTGCTTTTCTGGTGTTCTCATCAGCTCATCAGAAGCCCTTGGAAGCCCGTCCTTCAATATTAATCAAAAAATGTTACACGTTTAATTAAAACTCTTACAAATCAAGTTAGAGTTTAAAAATAAAATCATTAAACACTTTTAAAACCTTAGCTGGAATTTTTTTCATAATTTTATATACATATAACTAGCTTAGACCCGGTCTGCTTTGCTTTCCTTAATTTACACCCAGAGAAAAAATTTGATTGAGTATGGTCACGCTAATATGATCACAGTCTATTTTAATATTCTATGATCACTGCAATCGTTACAATCATATTATTGTAGAAGTTGATTTTGGGCGAGTAACTGAACCATGACTTTGATTTCAGCAATCGTTTTTATGTTGATGTTAATTATTTGCAATTAATGTTATTATTTGTTAATATGTTGCTCTTAGAATATATGATAACTATAATCTAAGAGCAACATATTTATAAATATATGGCGTAAAATATGACTACAACCATGGTATGTTTGTGACAATCATAAATATAATTTCAGTGGCCAAGTATTTTTTAAATATTCTGCGATCATGCTTAATCATGTTTTGTCTTTGCGTGTAGTTACACAAATTTTCCCCTTTTTCTACTAAGTAAATAATGCTTTCTTATCTGTTTTAAACTTGATCCATATTGACCCAGTAGCTAAAAATTTTTCCTTTTTCTTTCTTGCTTTAAAAAAGTACCAAAATATATACATTTGAATTTCCAAAAAGTACCGATAACGTATTTTCTATTTTTTTAGAGCAGTGGTGGACGTAAATAGTTTTAATTATGTTTTTATCATTGCTGGCTTAGTAGTTATAAGCGGCCCTAAAAATATGCCAAAATATAATTTGTACCAGTTTTACCCCATCGGCTTTTTAATTTAAAAAAAATACTACTTCTTCACTTATATTTTGAGTAAAATAAAAACTTATTTAAGTTTTGTTTGTATCTTGTTTAGTTTGCAGATATAGTTTTGCTGATTTTCCCCTTTTTTACCCCTAAAATATATTAAATTCCAAAAATCCATTCTTAGTGGATCTATACAACGGAAGAGGAACCCACAGACCGAATTTCAAGGCTTTAATTTTAACAGTTTGTGCTGTGCGATGATGAATCAATTAGTCAATTATTCATTCAAGTTGCTGTTTTATATTTAGATTTTTTTTATCCTAATATTTAAAAAACAAGTTGTTATAAAAATAAAATTAAAAAATTAAGTTTTACTCGCGATTAAACAAAAAGAGGACACAAACGGAACATATGTATGTACAACAATAATCGATTGTTACCAGAGTAAAGAAAAAATAATAAATCGATTATTTAACCATAAACTTTCGTTTTTTCTAACAAGTGAACCATAAAATTTTTCCACCCCTGTACCGGATACCAAAACTCACCTCACTATTTCCAGCCTTTTGATTTGATTTACAGCAGCAAAAGGCCTTGAGCAGTACATCACGAAAACTCAATACACTCATGTATTTGACAAAGTTGTTTCAGGTAAAACGTAGTTAAATTTAGGCTGGTAAGTCGATTTGCTATAGAATTTTTTTTTATTTCGTACTTTGATGTGGCCTATTATAGAATTAGGCTACAAACGTTGAAATATTTATTATGACAAAAATGTCGCGATTTTGTTTGTTTTTGGATGTTTCTTTTTTTGTGGCACAAACGAACTTGTAACAAAAAATAACAAGTTGTTGTGAATTTAACAATATAAAGCGTATGAGCAATATAAACTAATTATACATTAATTTTTAAAATCGTACATTGAAATATTTAGTGTGAGAATAAATACAGATTTACTTTATCTTAATTTAAATTTGTTATATATTTTCGTTAACATCTTTTTTGCTCTTTTAGTTTAATTATGTTATTTTGTTTTGTAACGAAAACTTTGATCTTGTACTTTTAATTATTTATTTTTATTTTTTTTTTTTTTTGAGAAGTGGAGAGGATTTTTTCTTACAAGTTTTACAAAAAAAAGCTATTTATTTTTAAGGCAGTTGTTGTTTGTACACGAACGTATTTATTATGCAAATTACGTGCACCAAATAGTAATAAAATTGTTTTTAGTTGTTTTTGTATTTATCTATTAAACAGATAATTCTAAGATGAATCACAACAAAATGAAATTAAATATATTTAAACTTTAAATTCATAATTTTATCTAAAAAAGGTTTTTTGGAACTTTTTTTTTATACAAATAAAATTACAAAACGATAATTAATCACAGTTTATTTAGTTACGCTCTATATACATATAAGATAAACAAATATTGATTTTACAAATTTGTTACTACAACCATGAGAAATTTCTTATAGTTTTTATCTTTTTATATTATTTCTTTCTTTGTTGATATTCCTTAAATTTTATTTGTTTATAAGTTTGTGTTTGAGCATTTCTCAATAAATTGTTGTTATTTTTATTTTGTTTATAGCCGTCATTTAAAAATACAAATGTTGTCATTTCCTTAATTAATTTTAAGCAAGAAAAATAAGGTTTAAGTAAAATATAAAAAAATATATTTTTAACAAAAAAGTTTTTGTTTAAGAAACTGGCGTTTTTGTGCAGTAATTTATGAATACTTTTATTGTTTACAAAAAAAATTTTTTTAATTTAGTATCGAATATACGTTATCGAATATCGTTATATTAAAACGCGACTAGACTGACTGAAATATACTAATAATGATTATTGTTTGGAACCGAAACAAACCACAATAACAACAAAGAAAAGCTTTTTATAAACATTAATTTTTGATGAGCGCACAACAAATTCACTAAGCATTTTTTTGTACAGGTTGGCAAAGAGGTGGTTTTGAAAGTAGAAAAGACGGCAAAATAGAGCTTTTTAACAACGTTGTCAACACAAGTTAAAAAAAGCACCATAATCCAAAAAAAAATGTAATTTACCAAATTTTAATTGTTAATTTTATTGAAATTTTATTATCTGTTAGTTATTATTCAGTCATTGATGCCAAACCATCATGGAAAATTATAGGAATAAGCAGTACTTTATAACACAAATGAGTGATATTTTGTGCAAACGTTGTGCGTGTTTCACTCATTTAAAGACAATCGACTTTCTAACTCTTTTCGTCAGCAAACACCCGTACGTCAAAAGAACGAAAGATTGGCTTAACATATTGCCGCTGTCTGTTTGTGTTCAAAGAAACCCGAGGCAGTCGGTTTTTCGCTGTGCACAAGAATTCAGCATTTCGCAAATTTTGCCTCGGGACCTATGCTAATTCAAGATTCAACCGACCAAGGTGCACAAAGTTAATGATCATAGACAACGTTGTTTGTTGGCTGAATTGATTGCAAAAGACATTAGATATAAGCGATATTTCCGTATCTGTGATTTAGTAACTGTGACTGGAAAATCAGTGGTAACAGCAGTGACTAAAAATATTAAGTAGCTGTTACCTGCGATGTTGATGCTTTCAATTTATCATGTTTTACTTTGTTGTCTCTTTTTTCGTGTCAACTAACAGCCAACATTAACATTGCTGTTTCTTTTGTTCTTTTTTATTATAATTTTTTTATAGAAAATTTAGTTAAATGCAAAATTTTCCTTTTTCATTTTCATTTAAATTTTTCGTGTTTGCATCACTGGTCTCAAATATGTTTTTAAAAGCTCTCTCATTTTCTCTCTAAAAAGCTATACATATTTTAAGTTTTAACATAGCCAGAGAGATATAAAGAAGCAAGTATAACAGCTGTCGACACAATTTAACATAAAACAAGCAGCTGTTGTAGTTTAAAGATACAGCGTTGCTTACTAAAGCTTCATTAGCGTACTACTAATTTAGTTTCAAGTAAAACGTAAAAGACAAAATGAAATGTCAAAAAAACCAAAGAATTCAAATTATGTGCAAAAAATAAAGAAAGAGAAATCGCTCAAGAAGAAAATAACAAAAAGGAAAAAAACAACTAAAGTGCAAATATTTTTGTTGTAATAAAAGATAGATTATTTCGAATAATAGAAAACAATAACAAGCAACGAACGTTATAATAATAAGTTATTAAAATAACGATAGAAAACAGATAACAGCAACTGATGTAATACAAGTAGGATAGGAAAAATGCAAAAAGAACTGATTTTTTTATACTATGTATAAGACTATGATTTAAATAATAATGGTTTTAAAATACATTTCGCTCACTTCATATTCAGCTTCGATTCCATTAATAATTTCTATATCTTCATCGAAATAATTTTCGCGAAAATTCGTGTTAATTCTTTCAGACTCTAAGAAGTTTTCCATGGAACCGTGTGGAGTGTTTGCCGCAAATGAGTCAATGGCTTCAAATGCTTCCGCCGATGCTTCTATGGCTGCAAAATCAATGCCACTTTGATTTGATTTGTACATATTTCTTGTCGGTTTCTCCTGATGATAATAATCCGTAAAACGTAATTTGGCACAAATTGCTGTATCTCGATAATAACTCTCGCGAAAATCACAACAATATTTGTGGAATAATTTTAAACGTTCTGTATACTTTATATATTCAATAGTTTGTGTAAAATTGTAATTACACCGTTTGAAGGCATTTGAAAAGACGTAGAGATCATTCAATGCACTGAACACACAATAAACTAAAGCGGTCATAGTGAGTAAGACCAACCAAAGCCTAAGAGCAATCCAGATTTTCAATTTTATTTTATTTTTGTTTTTTGCTTTCTTAGATACGTTGTCTCCACATGCCCATTAAAAATTTTGCTCTATTACTCAGCCACTCTCCATTAAAACACTCACTTTCTCAATTTTATTTTTTTTTTTGATTGGCTTTTCACTTTTGGATTCTTTTTTTGCTTTTTTCTACGTTGTTTATGCAATATGTATGCGATGATAACAACACGTATTTTAACATTGCATTAAAGCACAGTGGTGTCGACTAAATTGCGATTAGACGAATTTTTGCAATGACATAGATTTATAAATGTTAAGATTTTTTTTTAAATTAATGTTTCTCAGTATGTTGTTTGTCTTACTCTTCATAATTTGATGACGTATTTTTTTATAAAGAGACTTAAGTTTTGGTTTTTGTAAAAATTATATACCTACGTACATATATTTGTTTGTAAGTATTTTTTTATACAATATCAGAGATGATATACATAGAAAAAAGTGTTTTAAAGAAATGTGCATAGTTTGTCTTAATTTGCGAAGTATACTCCTGTCAATTCTGATAGCTAGTGCCATTAGATTCTGATAAATTTAGTTATAGTCATTAAAATGGAATTTTGTTTCTTCTTAGAGCACTGCCAGTAAAATATACATATATTGTGATGTTTGGATCATTATACATTTCAATGGATT
The DNA here is from genome assembly GCA_003055125.1 of Paykullia maculata. NCBI lineage: Eukaryota > Metazoa > Arthropoda > Insecta > Diptera > Rhinophoridae > Paykullia > Paykullia maculata. Next base: position 19,124 of record NDXZ01039659.1, on the reverse strand, counting down.
GATAGATCGCGCGCGTATGCTTTGTTCAATATTTATCACGTCAGTATTTTTATTTTATTTTCGCGCTGTGTGGGTCGGTCGTCTTACCAAAAGAAAGCATATTTTAGCTATTTTGCTTGGTTTTTTATTTAGTTTTTTGCATATCGCATATAATTTTATTTTATTTGCTTTATTTATTTTTTATTTTGTTACTTTACTATATATTATACGTGAGCAGTGCCCGTACTATTACTAAAGCTTAAACAAACATTATATTTTATACAAGTATGTACATATAAATTTTAAGGTTTAAGCCTAATAGGAGTTTAAATGTCTGATCCGTCACAATGGAATAACCCTATTGTTTTTTTTTTACATTGACTTTACCACACAACAATCTATTTTGAAGAGCCCTTTATAGAATAGGTTGGTTAACATAAACGTCAGTTATAATTGCAAAAATGTTTGAGATGTTAGCAAATAATTGCATTGAATTTTTTTAACGGAAATTTTAACTTCAACCCTTGATCATTTATATATAATTTTCATACATGAGTATTACATGTATGAAAAAAATGTCAATGAAAACATTTTTACTAGTTAAGAATCAATATCCAAATTCCTTTAAACTATTTCTTAATGAACTTTTTGCATATAAATGTGATCAGATGATGTTTTAAAAATTTTTCTTTCAGCTAATTACTTTCTAATACCCCTAAATAAAACTGTCTACAAGTTTGTCATTTCTTTTTTTTCGACACATTTATTTGCAAGTCCATAAAGTATGAACAGAACAGATGTCTTCAAATTTGCAATTAAAAATTACTAAAATTTTAAAGTCGATTTATTTATTTATGTTTTTATTTCGTTGTATTATTTATTAAAATTTTTTTGGTTGAATAAACAATTTCAGTAATTAAATACATAACTTTCTAAACAAAAGGTCTAGCAAATTAAAAACAATTTATAGCGACTACAGTGCTACAGTTCCAAGCATTACATTTATTATTTTGTTTTTCAAACAAAATTTGCGTACAATTTATTTTATATACGTTTTACATTTATAACCACATATTTTACTAATTTACCCCACTGTGTCTCACACAAACTCACGAAAAACAGTAAAATAGGTATGTATTTTCAACACTTTATACTACCACCACCAGCTGATGGATGATTATATACGCGAGTAATATTTATAATTCTCTTAAACAATGTAGGTATAGGTATATGTATTTTATTTTATTATATTTTCATTTGTATCCATATTAAATGTACAATTTTAAATATTTTTTATATTGTTTACATCACAATCACTTTACACTTTGTATTACAGAACTACAACTTTGTGCACATGTTTACGATTGAGTTTTTAAATTGTCATTTATTTAAAGGTATCTGTAAAGCGCTTGCGTTTAGCCCGTACCGCAGTTGTAGTTTTACTAAACATGCTTGAAATTTTTAAAAAAATTTTGTATAACATTTTTGTTTATTCAATTTCTATTTTGTGTTATACCGACGTCATGTTTGCCGGCTATTAAAAATTTGTTTGGATTGTATTTTTGCTTTTGAATCAATACTGTAAATGTGTTTAGTTTTTAACATTTACATACCTATTTGTTGTTAGAATAACATATGTGTATGTACATACATACATATAAATATAGGTATGTACATATAAATAAGGGTGAAATCTAATGTTAATTTTAAAGTTTATAAAAAAAAAAACAGAAAAAAAAAAAACAGAGATGAGTTGTTAATAAACTTTTAAACAAATAAGAAGTTTTCAACTCAATACCTATAACTGTTTAAAATTTTAATTAAGTAAATATTGTAAAATTAAAATTATGTGTTTTTTGTTAAAATAATTGTTATAGGTATATTTGTTCAATTTTATTAGATCCCTGAAGATGATCTGCGAAGTAGAACAAAATATTGAAGTTAAAAAAATATTTTTTAAATAAAAACAACAACTTTTATTTAGAACTAGCTTATTGTACCCGGCGTAGCCCGGGGTAACAAAGAGTTCAACGGTTCTGATACTTATGAAATTATTAATTACTTATGAAAAGGGAAATTTTTAGAATATAGATGCTACATATTATAACAAAAAATTATTTTTTCTTAAACTTTTCGATCTTAGCCTTATATGCCTCAAGTGACTCATGTACAATTTAATGGCTTTAACTTTTATAGTTCCTCCAATATGCCAAAAAATTTATATTCTTTGTGTTGGTCGTATCAAGCCTCATTAGCTCCTACGCTATTCCTTGTAAAACAAAAAAATTTTTAAACTAACTTGCTTAATAACCAAATTTAGGTTTTAACGTTAACTATTACTTATTACTTTTATTCCTTAAATTAATTAAATTTTCTTCATATGGGAGTTTTTAATTAAAATAGCCCAATTTAAAGATTTTATCTTGCTTATATATCATTAGATCCCTTATCAACGCCTACCTAAATTTTGGAAAAATTAATCACATTTAAAAAAGTACTTTTTGACCCCCCGTTTACCCGAAATTTCCCCTTTCTCTTACCCAATACTATTGTTATAAAAATTTTATTATAACATACTATTTTTTATGTCTTAAGGAAACCGCGTTTCAAATTTTACCTAAATAGGCCCAGTAATTTACTTTTAAACGAATTTTCCCGGTTTTCCTCCCTTTTTGGAACTTTTTTAGTCCCCATTCTAGTATCTAAGTTTTTTTTCTTAAATAATTGTCAAAGTAGTAGTAGAGCTTAAGTGAACCTTTTCATGAATTCTATCAAAATTCAAAAAAATATTTTTTTTTAAAAAAAGTACCAAAAAAAGGTACGATTTTTATCCCATATGTTCGAATTTCAAAAAAGTACTAAAAAAAATATTCATATTTTTTGGAGATGTGACGAATGCAGATAAAATACAGACACCTATCCGCTTATTTTTTGAGTAGAGTACAATGCTATTTAAATTTTGTTTGTATCTTGTTTGGTTTAGAAGATAGAAGGTTACCGATTTTCCCTAAATATTTGAATTTCCAAAAATCCCTTCTTAGTGGATCTATACAACGGGAGAGGAACCCACAGTCGAAATTTCAAGTCTCTAGCTCTATCCGTAGGTAGTAGGTATATAATATATATATAATTATATAACGGAGTAACGTTTTTTACAAAATTTTTTTGCGAAAAAACGCCAATTTTAATAAAAATATTTACCTTGTAAAAGTTAAAAAGTTAAAATCTTATAAGATAAAATTAAATATATTCTTATCTCATGAAAAGACCATCGATAATATATTTTAATGTCTTATCATCATTAATTAAAAATGTATTAATTTAATACAAGTTCTTGCTTAAAGTAGAGATTATTTGCATTAACTATTCTATTTATCTATTCGTTTCTTTTGTACTAAATAAATACCTATGTATGTAAGTATTTAGTATCGAAAATAATAATAAATCACAAATAATCGCAAGTTTATTTATAACATAATATTTTTAATTTAACACGTATTAAAATAATAATTTGTAATAATTTTGAAAATTTTTAATAATTATGTTATAGGTATTATTTAACAACTCTTACCTTATTTCTCTTGCTATAATAATCATATTCACCGCTTCCTTTACAAGGAATGCATTGGCATCTATGATCTTTCGTGCAACAAGGCATACTTTGTTTTCATAAAAAAATTCGAACACTCTTTTAAAGTTTTAATTTATTTAACATTGCAATTTGATTTGAGTTTCTAACTTCACAAATATGTAGTTAAATCAATCGTAATATCGTATCACAAAACAAATTTCTTGGAAATTTTTAATTCTATGGTTTTTACCATGATACAACCAATTAGGTAGCCTCACAACGCCAGCTGATTATTATTATTTTTTGCCCTCTATTCTGTTAAATTTCATATGTATAACAAAAAAAATATCACTCTCTTCTTTGCATCTATAATGTCAAACTTTATATGTATAACAATAATTATAATTTTTTTATTACTAAAAAAATCTACCCATAAGGGGTTTTTATTAATAATTTAATCGAATAAACTTTTTTCCCCTACTTTTAATGTATTTTTATCCCAGTGTAGGCAGCAGTAGTTATTGGTTTTTGCAATAACCACAAAATGTTGGTTAAACATTTCAAAAGTGTTTTATAAAAGGTTTTTGATAAAAACATATCCAGGGTTCGGCAATTGTAAGTATGTGTCACCGCGATATAACGGAACAGTAGTGTTGAAAAAAAATATTGAAGTAAATACTTAAAACAACTGCAAAATTTATTTGCAAAGTCGCCGGTTGTATTGTTGTATTACTTTATGCGTACTTGTATTCATTGAAAAATGTCGTATTACTTTATAATTTTATTGTAATGATGTATTGTAGCTATTTTTCTAATATGCAATACAATTTTGTTGTTGTTTTGATGTTTAAAAATGTATATTCTGGTATTCACAACTAAATAACTCACAAATATAACTCAATACAAGATAAGCAATACAACCAAATGCGGCACATAACAGCAAGCTATGGCAAACGATGACTTCTATTAAATATACTTGTTAACCGGTTATTTTGTTTGTGTGATTTGATACTATTTTCTTTTCTTCGGATATGTAAAGCGCAATGCCTACACTAAAGAACCAGAAATAATTAAATCACTTTTTAGCTGATTTTCAACACGTTATTTACGAAATACAGCCTTATTTATTGCAAAAAGAGTGTACCAATCAAGCCTCCATCAAGAACCCATTACAAGGACCTTTCACATGCCTAATATAATATACATATTAGCCTTATTTCCATTTAATTTATCTAATATAATGATAAAAAAAATGTTAGTGTTTTAAAAAAATTATTTTTGGTTTTATTCTGGCTCAAGTTCATTTTAAAATTTCTTAGAAATTTTATTTTTTATTGTGATAATGAAATTTTAAAATGAACTTGAGGCAGAATAACCAGAAAACCATCTTAAAACAAATTAAAGTTCGTAATAGAAAAACATTTATTAAAAAAATTCTAGTTAGTGTTTTATTTTATTTCAGACCCTATGAACTTAGTTATCGCTTAACATCGCGCCCCAATTGTGTAAAACTCTGCAGCTTAATTCTCGCATTTGATAGTGATCAAAATGATCAAAATTTTACTTAAACATGCGCTTGAAATTCTTTCAATTTCGATTGCGTTTAATAACACCTTCTTCACACTTTAAATATGCATATAATGTATGTATGTATTTTATTAGGTTGATTTTATTAACAAAGTGTTAACTAAATACAAGTTGACATTAAGAGAAAGTCGTGATCATTTCTTTTACGTATAAAAATTTTAGTTTAAATTAAAAGATCAAAAACTGTTTATTATTAACTTTCGCAAGGTCACAGTTTTGAAAATTTGTTATTATATATTTATGTTTTATTTTTATTTTTTATTTTAAACATAAGTATTTTCCCTTAACACTTTGCAAAATAAATTAATAATAAAACACATTATGTACTTTACTCTACACAGTTGGTTTTAATACTGTGTGATGTTTTTGTTAAGTTTTTTTTTTTCTTGAAGACACGTCAAAACATTTTGTTTTTTGTTGTTGAAATCACAAAGAAAAAATTGTGGGGGAAATGTGGAGGCACTTCATCGCTAATTTGTTTGATTGCAATTTAGTGAAGAATATAAAAATAGTCAACGTATAAAAGGAATTAAGGAGTGTAGCCATTTTTTTCGAATAATGTATAAGTTAATAGAAAATAAAATATTGAACAAATTACAAATAATAAAGGTTTGGTTAATTTTTTGTGAATAAAGAAAATTTTTTTTATAGTTAAAAAATGTATGAACAGTTTTTTAAAAGCCCGATATATATGAAAATCGAACTTACAATAATGTAGGTAAGATGTACCTACTTACGTAGATATTATAGAATCTTTTTCAAGGGAATACTACTTACTTTAATTAATAACTGCCTTAAAAAGAATATAAAATTTTTTTAAATGTGGTCTTGTCCGTTCCTGTGTTATTTATCATAATAAAAGTATTTTCAGTATAATTAGTATAATTTATATAGTATAATTAGTATTTTCAGTATAATTAGTATAATATACTTAAAATTTAAAGGTTTAAGTTGTAAGTTTTCAGTTCACCTTTGTTATTTAAGAATAAATATACTGAATTCAACGTAAAATTTCAAATAGACCCGGAGCCAAAAATTTTAACTATTTTTATAACTCCAGGTGATAAGGGTATATATATGTTTTTTATTCCGTTTGTAAGTTCTACAATATTCATTTACAACCTCATATATATAATATTCTAAATCCTTATAGATAGGGAATACTATTTAGCCATGTCCGTCTGTCCGTCTAAACGTAGTGGAGCGTATATACATATATAAGATTTGGCACAGCCGAATAAAGCGCTCTTACTTGTTTAATTTTTTATATTTTTCAACAGATATTGCCATATATTTTTTAAACGCTTTAAATTTTGTTGCCCAACTTCCAAAAAATAAGTAAATAACACTACTTTACAAAATTTAAGTTTTTATTTGTTGCTGGAAAAATTATAGCTGCTATTGAATACATATATTACACAGATTTCAAATATACATACATATAAATAGAATATTTTTATCAGCTCTTGTTATGTTATTATTATTTGTTAGTATAACTGAAGAACGGTTTGTCCTATTCAACTAAATAAAAAAATTTTAAATCGACAACAAAACTACCTTAAAGTTATGCAGACATTTTAAAATTTTTTTCCATTTAAAATTTTATATAAATATGATTAGCCGTTTAGAAATTGCTTACACATTTGTTTTTAAAATATTTTTGTTTTATCTCCCACTGTGCAACGTTTATTTTATATACATACATTTATATTTTTTGGGCATTAGCATTAGACTTGCAGCATGAGAGGCATATTTGGATAATAGACTTATACCATTTCAGGTAAACACTCCTTTTAAGGACTTTTGCAACACAATATTTTAGTTTTGATTTTCATTTAATTAACTACAATTTCTATACGTTAAACACATAAACTTACATTTAATTTCACATAAAATACACTTCTGCTCATTATGAACTTCTAATTTGATTCGCTTGATTGTTTGAACGGCTAAATTATCTTTAAAAGTATACAACTACTTGTTAAACTTTAACTTTAAGAAAACCTGGTATAAAAAGCTTTAAAGTTTATGAATTAGTCATTGTTCGCAATAAATACTATCGATATTGTTTACAAATGTTCTTTTTTACACATTTTAGAGGCAAAGAATTTACAAAAAAATTAAGTGAAATGTGTTGGTTGACTTTTATTGTTTATGTTTAGATTTTTAAACAAAATTATTTATTTATGTTTGAAAGTTTTAATATAATAACTGCCTGGCCCACAAAATGCGAACGAAATTTTCGTTCGAATAAATATATTTCAAACAAAAACAAATTTAAACTTTTTGTTTTTGTTTGAAATATAATCATTCGAATGAAAATATCGTTCGCATTTTGTGGGCCAGGCAGTTACTGCCTGTTTAAATAAATGTTTTTGTAAAGTTTAATTTTTTAAGAAAATTGTTTTAAGTTTTCTTTATTTGTTGAAAATTCTGCAAAAATGCTGAAGAATTAAAAAAGAAAATTCGAAATTAAATTATTGTTCTCAAATTGTCCACTTATTTGTTAGCTATACATATATATGTATATGTCCTGTGTATGTGTAAGTAGCAACTCTTTATTTTTCTGCACTCCTTATTTCGTCTAAAAATCTTGAATTTTTTTAAACTTAATTTAACAATCTATTAGTAGTATTAAAAATCGTATACATATGTACATATGTTCAAGGTCGATTTGGTAATGTCCATTTGTTTAAGAGTCTGTTGGCATCAGGTTTTTGATGACCCTAAATGTCCTACGAAACCGTTTGCAGTATTTATACATACATATATTAAAAGTATTTGGAAAAAGTTTTATATTTAAAATGAGTGAAAGCGGCTCATAAACAACGGAAATGTAACCAAAAAAAGATTACAGCTGCCACTTTTTTATACAAAAATTAATTTTCATCAATTCTAAGAGCAAACAAAATATCGCACACCCAGTTCAAAAGTGACACAACTCAAAGTTTTTAATTTTTCAGAAATCGAAATAAACTGTTTTTGACGTAAATAAAAATAGTTAAAAACAAAACCGTTGGACCATTGAATTCGAATTAAAACTATTTAGCCCTAAGCGTAGGGATCTATTACCATTATATTTTCTGAATTATATTAGGAATTGTAACTTTATACCAATTGAAACATAAAGAAAGACATAACTGTTTTTTTAGCAACAGTTAACAACAAAAAAATACGCTGATATTTTTCTTTTAGATAAACAAGTGTATTGTGCATAGTTTAAGCATATAAACTCGAAAAATTAAAACATTGAGTTGTGTCACTTTTGAACTGGGTGTGCGATATATATCTTCTCTATTTTTGAAGGGTCAACTAAATAAAATATTTAAAAAGGAAAGAAAAAAAACCTTTAATGATTTTAATTTTTTAATGTTCGATACAGAACCGATAATTTGCAAAGCCCTGGGCAATATCTTTCTAAATACATTTTCCTTTTTTTTATTAAACATGTTTATACAAAAGTTTTAATGGTTTTATTCCCCTTCCCCTTCGCCTTGCTGGAACTTCATTAAGTCGAAATTTATTCTTAAATAAAACTTCACTTAATTTAATGGGATTTAAAAAAGAAAAACTTTCTTAACTTTATTAGAGAAATAAAAATTCATTTAGTTTGTATTAATAACCAAAACTTAAAATAAAATTATAAATACTTTTCCTTTCAAAAAATATGTTTATTTTTTAGTTAATTAAACCAGAAATCAAAATTGTTTATGTATTTGTATGTAGTATTTTGTAAGAAAAAGACAAAATAACACAATCAATTCTTATTGCAAAATTTAGTAAAAAAATATTATGGCAGATTTTTAGTGGTTACACATGTAAATTAAAGTATTATTCAATAGAAAAATAAAACTAAATGTAATCAAATTTTATTGCTTAATAATATAAAAACTAAAAAAAAAAATTAAAGAGATAAACAAATTTAGAATTTCTTTTGGGATAATGTAAAAAGCAAAATAAAAATTGTTTAATTCAAAAATATTTTGTTTCAATTTCTTTAGAATTTTTCTCCACAAAAGAATTTATTTACGTTGTTTAAAATTTATAACAAATCACATTTGTTTTTGTACAGTGACTTATTTCATAATTTAACTTTATATGTTATTTTACATTAAGTGGTATTTTACAATAAAAAAAGAAACTGCTTAAATATATTTGCCAAAAAAACAATTACTTAGACTTTCGAAGACTAAGAATATTTTCTGTGAAAAAAGAGAATAGAAAAAGAGAAAGAAAAAAAAAGAAATATAAGGGATATAAAAGGAATATACATAAGTATATAGGAAATTGCAATATATTATTAAATGTTTAAAGATAAATTTTAGTTGCACGTTTGCATTAAGGGTTCGTTCTTTAATTTTTTTTACGAAAAATTTACCTATTTCTAGTTGTTCTAGAAGGTAAAGAACGTCGTCCTTGTGACGGCTTATCGGGTCCCTTGTAATATTTCGATAAAGTTTTACTTTGTCTAGTAGGACGACCAGATGATGTTCTGAAAATGTTATTACTATGTCTTAGATTTGTAAAGATATGTATTTAAAAAGTGTGTAAATTTTGAAACCTACTTATTGCTTGTGGTTTCTTCTTCTGCTCCATCCTCATTCGATCTTTCCGTTATTGACGGTGATGTTTTAATATGCTTTTCTTTTTCACTGTTTTCTTCCATTTCTGCTTCAATTTGTTTGTCAATTAGACGTTTGCGTCCTCTTCTTTTTGGTGTTGCGACTTCATCTTTAGTGGTAGCATTAGTTTCATTTGACGTAGCGCTAACAGCAATAGACGATGAACTTATATTGGCAGTTTCCATGTCTTCCTTTTCAGTTTTTCTGCAAAGATAAAAGGCAAATTTAATTTCTTTAGATTCTTTTTTCTAACAACAATTCTTCATGTGTTATCTTCAGAAAAAACAATAGAAAAGTGTTGTTTTTCTCTTTTGATAGAAAATGTTTTCCTAATATTTTAACATTCTGTAATTATTTAAATAAAATTTAAATTTTAATGACTTACTCATTCTCTTCAGCAGTTTCGTCATATTCTCTCGATATTGCCTTTCCTTCCTCTAGTGTCTCTTCTTGGACTTTCTCTTTACCCTCAAGGTCATTTATATTGCAAGCTCCAGCAGCTCGTGCTGCTAATGCCAGCATGGTACGACGTCGCTCCTGAACTTTATTAGTTGGAGATTTTTTCGACTCTTTCTTTTCTTCCTTTTCCGTAGTGGTTGTAGCCGCTGTTGGCTGATCACAAGTGTTCTTCTTATCATTTTTGCTCACCATTAGCGTAACCTTATCGATTTGTTCTTCCACATCCACCATAGAGGAATCGGTATCAGGTTTATTGCCTTTACCACCCACAACTAAGATTTCCTTAACGGCCGTCTTGGTGGTCGAGTCAGCATCTTGTATTATAGTGTTGTTGACCGATAGATCCTTTTTTCTTTGTTGCTGCTGTTCTTGAGCCTGTTTGAGTGACTTTTTTAGGGCTGATCTTATCTGCTGTATTGACTGTTTACTATTGGGCAGCACTGATGTACCATTTGACATGTTAGATGAAGCAGCAGACGTTTCGCTCTGTTGATTGCTAGCGATTTTGGGTGGAATTTGCTGTAAGCCAATAGCTTCTAAAAGCTGTTGGCCCAAGGTGGCTTTATTTTGTAGTTTCTTTTGTTGAGGTGCTGTTTTTGTGGCAGCTGTCAAGAGTAAAGAGTTTTCGTTGCTTGAAGATTTTGTGGTAACTTGTTGGGTGGTGCTATTGTTGTTGCCAAAATTGGTCGTTATATTACCAGTGGCAACTTGGTTAATCGTTTCCTCCATTAGCTTCTGTTTAGAGGGTGAGGAGGAAGTGGGTGTTGGTGTCTGCACTCTGCCCGCAGACATATCTAATTTGCCTTTGGAAGAGGTAATGACAGTTTTTCTTCTTTTTATAATGGGACGCGTTATAAGCGGTACCGATGGTATTACAAAGGTATTAGAAATATCTGGTTTAGGTACAGTGTGCTCTAAATTGGATGCTACTGACATATTTTCCAAAGAACTGGTGGTGGTGGAAACGGGCTCCATCAAAACAATATCATCATCTATGTCAATTAAAGCATCAAATTCACTGGCTGGCAATGTTATCAAATTTGATGCACTATTGCGTCTACGTCTTTGAATTTTCTTCTCCTTCATAATAGCCGTCTTTTGTCTTTGTAGCAGAGCCAATAAGGCTTCATTAGCTTCAATTCCACCAGAGCCAGCAAGTAAGTTCAATTGAGACATTAGATTGGTATTCAGATCAATATGAATATTGGCTGCGGTTTTGGCGGAACGTTGTCGGGATCTTTTGGGTGCCTCTTCTTCTGTTGTGCAGTCCTCCTCATCTGATATAACTATAGAATCTCTGGCCCTTTGGGCAGCCGCTCTACGCTGTCTTTTTTGGGGTGCTGCTACATTTTTAGCTTCCTTTTGTCTTTCTTTCTTTGCAGCAGCATTTTTGGGGATTGAGTTGGTCAAAGTGGCTAATGGAGGAGATGGGTTGGGCTCTTGTTCTTCTGGTGTGGCGGGCACCAATTGCACCGATGTTTCTGGTGGCAGTCTGTAGGCCGCTTCTAAAACGGAAACTTTCGTTGGCGCTACATAGGCGGCCGTCATATTTTGATTTACAGCGGTGTTTTTTAAAAGTGTCTGTTGTTGTTGCTGCAAAGCTTGGGCTGCCAATAAAACGGGGGCCAAGTACGGGCCCAACAACTGAGTCAAATCGGTATCTTGCAATAGATTTGAATCTGACATAATATCGGTAAATTTGGAATTTTTCAAACGTTGCAATTGCATTTCCAAATTTTGTTTGTTTACGGGCCATTGTAAAGCTTTCAAAATTAATTTCAATAAATCCATATCACGAATTACCCGGCCTAAAAGAATGTCCTCTGGGAAATTGGGTTTTGGTGATGTATTTTTTACGGACGCTGGTTTTTCCGGTTGCTGTACCACAGCAGCTGTAGACTCTGCAGGGCTAGTATATGGAACCGTTGCCACTGGCAACGCAGGTGTATTTCGCATTTTACTACTTAAATTTAAAGGTTCTTTTTTGGTTTTATCGTTTGCGATTTTATTTTTTGGAGCTGCTATTATAAGTTTATCGGGTAATTCATCTTCGGCAGCCTGATTAACCATTTCGGCTAAAGGTGTCTTTGAGGCAGTTTGTGCCATAGCAGTTTGCTTTTGCTGGGATGATTTCAGCAATGAAACTTGACCCGAATTGTTAGCTTTTATATTATTCAAAGCCTTAACCAAGTTTTTGCGCTTTTGTTGCAAAATATTATCAGCTGTGGCCGCTAAAGGTGCCGTAAACTTTTGCGGCTCTTCCATATTGTTATTATTAACGCGTCCTATAACATAACCGCCACTGCTGAAAGTCGTAATTTGTGTTGTCGGCTGTTGAGGTTTCGCTGGATAAAAGTTTAATGTCGGCGTTATTGTTGCTGTTGTCGTTTTGGGTGTGTTCGTTGTATTTGTAGTTTCTATGGGGTGATGGGGTTTTGGTGCAATCAATTTTAGGGGTGCTGTTGTTGTTGCTGGTTTTTGAGCAATCGATTTATGGGTGAATCGTGAGTCCAATAGTGAACTTTGCCGTCTTTGAGAATTTGAAATCATTTTTTGTTGATTGTCTCGTGTCAAAGGATCCGCAACCGAAACATTGACGACCACCTCCTCTTTACGGGAGGCAGACGTTAAGGGTTGTAGTGGTGGAGCTGATAGTATTATTGATGCTGTAGTTTCAACTTTTTTAGACTTTTCATTAAAATTTTTATTGGTTGTAAAATCGGAAGATTTATATTCAGAATTGTTTGTATTTTCGAATGGACCTTTGGGCTAAAAAAATAGAAAAAGGATAATTTAATATAAACATAATTTTTTTAAATTTCTAGTTTACAAGTTAATATAATTAAATTTTAATGTTTCAATTATTGTATAAAAAAATATTATAAAAAAGGTATATCTTAACAACTAAGTTTTTGGAAACTTCTGCCAAATGTGTTGTTTACTATATAGCAACTGATGCTAATTGTCCATAAAAGTAAGTTTTGGGATTTGGTGGTGGTACCACACGAATTTTAACAGGCCAAACACTTATCTGCAGATTTTAGAATGATACCAACCATCACAGTGTTAACAAGTGATGGTTGGTCACTGCCCGAGGACTCAAAATCATAGAGTTAAATTGTTTGGCAGGCAATTCCACAATAAATAAAACGATATTTTAAAATACAATCTGAAACATAACATCAGATTTATTATGGAAATTATTTGTATTTAAAATAAATTTTTTATTTAGTATGAACGATTTAAAAATTAGGAACTCTCTCATTAAGGCATATTGATTTCCCCCATAAGATTGTAATTAATTGTAAATATAATCTTCAAACATAACGCTCAAATTTAATCGGATCTATTTGACAGAGCCATCGCGTATTTCACAATATTCTTGATTGATTTTGTTTCGGCATCGAACCTTAAGAAATAATAGTAACTGCTCCTAAGATTTAAACTATTCGAAATTTGTTTAATGCTGATAAAAATTAGGCACTTCGCAAAGGAAAATGCGTTTTCAGTTCTTAAGAATAGTTCAAAAATAAAAAGTTTACCAGCAACAAAGTCTTGGAGGTTGTTTTATTACGCTATTTAATGCATAACCCCTATTTTATGTTCGTTATATTTCAATAATTATTAAACTTACCAAATTGCTTAAGAGAAAATCACGAAAAACTTGTTGGGTATGTTTGGCGATTTTTGACAATGCAGCTGTTGCCTCCACTTGACGAAAGCAAGACTTGCAGAGCACCTTTGGAAGGGAATCATTTTCCGAAATCTGGAAAAAAAAATTAATATTATTTATTGTAAAAAAAAAAAAAATAATTTAAGATTTATTGATATTTATTTGAGTTTAAATATGTTTCACTCATACATGTAGCAATACTAAAAATAGTAACCCAATCGTGGTAATGATCATTACACAAAGAGAACGCTTCTTATCTTCAAACTTTAATAAGGCCTAATTCCAAGTTTAACTTTTTTTAAATGGAGGAGTTTTTTCATAACTAAATTAAAAAAACATATTGAAATTGAGAAATATAAACTAAATTGAAAACGAGATGTGCAAATTGATATCGAGAGAAAACGAACTAAAATCAGCAGTTAGAAATAAATACTGAGAAAGTGCAAATTGAAAATATACAAATCAAAACTACAGCGCCATCTAACAAAATTTAACTACATAATCATAAAAATGTTAGTTTGCCATAAAGCAAACGCACATGTATACATCCATCATCCTGGTATGAACAAATACCTATCAGCAAATAGGATAATTTTTGGTAAATATCTCCAATTTACCGCCTCTAAGAAAACCCATTTTTCAATTCCTATTGAATTTGTGAATTTAATATTACGAAAAGAGCGCGACCTATTGCAATTAAATTTTAAATAAACTTACTTGCAGACCAAGGGAACATTTTAAAAATTAATTTAGATACCTATGTTTAGTGTTTAAAATTTAATTAATCTCTTGTCAATTTAATAATGCGTAATTAAAGTTGGTAGGTACCTACCTATGTATATACATATATTAATTACAAAAAGGTATAATTAGATGTATGTAGGTAGGTATCTGCCATTAATTAAAAAATATAACTTCGGGAAGGGGTTTCTGCTACACTTTGTTATATATACCTACCTACATAGGTATAAAATTAAAAAAAAGGGAAAGAAGAAGATTAGGTATATGAATTTCGACATAGAAAAGTAACAGTTGATCTGGTTAAGTCATCTAAGTCGGGGTTTACACGAGGAAACAATTGGAAGAAAAACATTTAGTTTGATAGCAAATTACGGGTTTGGAATTTGTATCATTCCCGTATTCTCATAATTTACTAACAAAACAAAAACAAAATAAATGTTTCCCTTCCAATTGTGTCCTCGTGTAAACCCCGACAAAGCCATTTAAATAAAAACAAGTAAGAGCGCTATATTTGACTGTGCCAAATCTTATATACCCTTCACTATGTGTATTTACATTAAAAAAAATTTTTTTTTTGCCGATATCTCGAAAAAAATTTTTTTTTCTTATATCTCGAAAACATTTTTTTTTTAAATTTCTCAAAAGGCATGTCTAATTTCTGATCGTTTGATACCAATAACGTGTACGTTCGTCATTGGGGGGCTGAGAAAACTTGATTTCAACAGACGGACATGGCTCAATCGACTTCCCTATCTAAGGATTCAGAATATATATACTTTATGGGGTCGCAAATGAATATTGTAGAAATTACAAACGGAATGACAAACTTATATATATACCCTTGTCACCTCTGGTGAAGGGTATACAAATTTTGAATTGCTTTATGAAAGATTTAAATAAGTATTTATTAATGTTTGTCAGTACAAGAACCTACATACATACATACATACATATGCCAGTATAGCAGAAAACGTACGGTACCTTTTAGATATGTATGTATGTATGTATGTATATTAAAACCTATACCTCTAGGTAGGTATTTATAAAGAATCATGATAATGAAAATTTAAGTTATGAACGTCCATTGTATTTACACCCACTGCCATTTGTTTTTTTTTTATATCTATACCTACTTACATAAATTGATCATTAACAAACTGCCTACGTATGTTACGCAGAAAACAATACTTTAGTTCTGTACAATACAAAAACGAGTAACGTAGATCGTAAATTTTAAATTATTAACAAAATAATTTTAATAAAATAGGTGGTACATTCATAAAATTGCAATTTTAATTAACATTCATTATTATGACCCCACTGTAAAGACCTTTTTTTATACATATTTACATTTAGTAATGCCAATTTTGTTCTTTTTGTGCTATTTTTAGAGCTTTGTTTATTGCATTAAGAGTGTGTAATAAAAAAAAACATTTTAGGTTTGTGTTTAGCATTTTTAGCACTATTGGAATAGACTGCTAAAATACACATTGATATATTTCAACATTTTACAGTTACTAACCTTTTAGCAATATTAAGTAGATTAGGTATGTAGGTATCTATCTTTTTTATATTTGTCACTTAATTGTTTTCGTTTTTATTAAAACATTTAGTAGGTACACACTTATTACGACATTACACATTATTTAAAAAATAAACCACTTAAGATCAGTCTTAAGCGGTTTTGCTTGTAAAAAGTTAACATCACTGTATACAATCATCTTTCTCGCACTAACACACTCGTACATTTCGTTTTTATCAACAAAAAACTGCTGTCTTTTTACTCTGCATTACATACATTCTTCCGCACACACACACACTCATATACGAAACAACATTTTTCTGTGTGTGCGTTTTACAGCTTTTATCATTTTTTTTTTTTTTTTGTAAATTCTCGCCAATTTGCTTTGCGTTCGTCTTTATAAGAAAAAATTAATTTAAATGTTTTTGCATTAGTAAGTAGCAAGCTGCCAACAGCGTTGCCACAGTAGAGAAAATATTGACTAACCTACCTTTGTTTTGCAGGAATTGGAACAAACAAAATTAATCAGAGGTTTATAGGTTTAATACATTTTATTTATATCAACAAAGTACCTATATTTGACAAATTATCTCTTTATATGCATACTACGTCGACGTACCTATTTTTACAAACTATTTCTATTTCCAAATATGTAGGTACATATATGTTTAACAAAAATTTTTATGGTTGAAGAGAACTACGTATGTTAATACGTAGTATTTTCCACGATCAGGGAAATATACATATGTACATATTTAAACATTTTTGTTAACATGATACAAATATAAAAACAGAAAATTAAATAGGTATAAAAGTAGAAAACGGCCGTAATTTTCTTTTTTGAAGTTGCATTTTTGACTTTCGGTGCCACTATTAACACAGTAAGTTTAGCATGTTAAAAATTTGTTTATTATCATACCTATAGCGGATTTTATATTTAATTGGTTGGTAGGTACCTATAAGTTGTTTTTACGTTTTTTTTTAACTTTATCAACATTACCAACTATGATGCGGCTTTGTTGTTGTTTTTGTCAAGTTATTTAATTTTCTGCAATATGTTGTTTAAAACTCCAGGATAACATACATACCTATACACACTTGAAATTATTGTACATACATATGTACAACATCAAAAACTACCTAATGACGTAGGCATATGGGCCATTTAAGTGACGAATCTGGCAACATTTATTACGAGACTTTTGTTGGTTTATACCTATAGTGCAAGTGTAACTAAACAGTTAATTGTATATGTATGTATGTATGTTTAGTCAAAAGCTGTTAGTTGTTTTATTTTCAGCTTTTGTTTTACACATTTATTTTTTATTTGTCAAGTCTTTTCTATGTTCTGTTTTTATGTAGCTGTATGTTAGTCGTATGTTTAATAGGTACCTATTCCAATTGGTATTCCTAGGTAGGTATACCTAAAGCAAAGATTTAGGATGAATTCCAATTGGAATTCCTATTCGAGTAAAACTCGATCGCTATAGAATGACGGAATTAGGCCCCAGGTCTCATTTACTACACTTTACGTAAACAAGCGGCATCGAGTAAAGTCCAGTAAAAAGTTTGTACAAAGGTAGTAAACAAACGACATTTATTTATTTGTAAATAAAAATTATTTTGTACCTAGGTAGGTAGGTACCTACAGGTACATACATATGTACGTGCCTAAAGCAAATTTATCGTGTTTAATAAGCCCTAATTTTAACTATTTGCAAATTCATAGGTAGTTCCAAATTAAAATAAATTAAAACCTACCTATTAAATCAAAATACACAAAATAAACTTTACATAGGTACCTACGTACATAAGAGAAGGCAAAAATAAACTCAAAAGCTTCCAGGTATGTACCTATAAAAAAAACATTTTATTCATAAAATGAACAATGCAACACTTTGTGTTTAAACTGATCAGTTGTGCAAAAGAATTAAACAAAAATTGATAGTTTAGACCCTGGTTATCTATAGGTAACTACATTTCCAATTGGGTACATTGTTGTAAATGCATACAAAATGTAAGCAACAATAAAAACAGCATTAACTTATTCGTGCATAGGTAAAAAACATAACTAGTTTTCCTTCAGTTCAGACACCCCACATATGCAGTGTAGTGTACGCACACATTCCCCAATGCATTTATACAAACACATGTTAAACTAAGGATTATGTGTGTTGTTATTGTATTTATGAAAGCAAGAACAACACATTAACATAGTAGACATAATAGCAATAAGAGTAAGCGAAGGCAACAACAAACTTAAAGTTATTATTTATTTGCACACATGACACACATACATATGTACACGGGTGCATTGTAAATTTATTTGTGTGAAAAACAAAACAAATAAAAAATGCAAAGAGAGTACTTATAAAGAACTTATACAGAAACAAAAATTTGATACACAATCAAGTTTTAGCACAGTAATTTTCAAATATATATACATCTATGCATATATACATACATACATATACTATGTATGTATGTATTAATATGTTCATTTTTAGTATGCCATATATGTATGTTCGGCCATGCCGAATTTTAAGTACGCTCCACCAATAAAATGTAGGAATATGCTTAATACATAAGTACATATAATAATTTTTTTTTACTAAATTATACCTATACATACCTACCTAAGTAAAGAATTTATGAAAAAGATAATATGTAATTATAAATAATATAAATATATCTATACCTACCTACCTATAAATTAATTTCGTTCCTATAAGGAGTATTGGGTCTCAAGGGTACAAAAACAAATTTAGTTAATAGGCAGATACATAGGCAGGTATAGAAATTATTAAAATTTGTAAAAACACGTAGGTACCTACCTATCAAAAATAAATAATTTTTTGTTGCCTCTACAAATACAATTTTGTTCCTAAATTTTTTCTTACATAGAAATCAGGGTTCAAAAGTTTTCATGTGTCATCGCTAAAATATCAACATATTTGAAAATATCTCATA
>NDXZ01039653.1:0-12725 GCA_003055125.1 Paykullia maculata | reverse complement strand
TTAACACATGTGTGTGTGTGAAGGGTATAATTAACGAGATATAAGAAAAAAAAATTGTTTACACATACAAGTAGTGATGGGCATATAAGACGAACATGGACACAGCCGAATATGGTGCCCTTAAAAAAGAAAATTTAATAGTTACTTAAAACAAAAAAAAAAATATATATGTTTGTAGATATATTTTTTTAAAGTAATTTATCAAAAAATTTCTACAAATAAAATTCTTTTTGAATCCATTAATAATTTATGTAAAAAAAAATTTATTCAAATTTGTATATTCAAGAGAGGATTACAAGTTTTCTCATGGTAGAAGCCAGCAATGCCGTCTAGGATCAGCTCGTATAAAATAAAAATTGAATGTATGTATGTATATTTTCTATAATGCAACTTTGCACATACATACTTACATATCTACATATACATATATATAAAGATGAAAAAAACGGAGAAGGAATAATTCTCACTTTCTACGGCCGTTAAAAAAGTTCCTCCGCAAACTGAACTAAAATTTTGTATTTAGCATTCATTACAATAAAGCAACTTTTTAGTGACTAGTAGCGTCAAAAAAAGCATAACAGAAAGTAAAGTGTGAGTGTGTTGGTGTATGTCTCATAGACCTTTTACATGGGAGCGAATTTTTACATTTTAATTTATAAATTATTTTTTAAATATCTGAAAGTTAAGAAAATAGAAAGTTTTCCATTAAGTGATCTTTACCAAATTCCATAGTGACCATTGTAACAATGAAATGGACTTAGAATATTTAAAACAGTCCGTAGTACTTTTTTCACGCGCTTGAGATAATCTTTTGAAACATTGGGTGCTAAAAGATTCTAAAGTTCCCGAACAATAACGTAACAACATTTTCGCGGAACGGCCCATTAAAATTGTTTAAGAAATTTTCCCTTTTCCTCCAAATCGTTTTAAACTGTTGCCTTTATATTTATATACATCACTGGCCGCCACCTGGTGGTGATATGAGTAGCTAAGAATAGCATGAATTTTCTTTACATTAGTGTTTATTTATTATTTTCTTGTCCTTAAATTAAATTGAGCAAGAAATAGTTGTGTGTCAAATTTCTTGCTGAATATTAAAAACAAAACACTTGTTGAACGGAAATCAATCGAAGACAATGGACTTAAAAAAAAACACAAAACTAGTCCTATGTCTTCCTTTCAGTTTAATTTCAATTTTATTTTTTAGTTTAAAAATTTGTATTATTTTCACTTTCAGTCAAATAAAAAGTAAAACATAGTCAGACAGACAAATTTATATGCAAGACAATTGTAAAAATATATTTATGTTGTAGTTGTTGTTGTACAATTAAAGGAAGTACATTGTAGTCCTTTTTTCACTTTGCGCGTGCCACGTTTGAGTAAAACAGCGATAAAATGCTGTTTGTTTTAACTGCGGCTTTCGGTCGTTTACTTTGAATAATATGAAATTTGAAGATTTCCAAAAAAAAACCTTTTAAGACAAACTAAAGTAGAACACTTGTGCTTAGAAATTTTAAATAAATGTCTGCCTAGGAAGTTTGAACGTATCAGTTTAAAGTGTTGAATATCACAAATCCTACTACAAGAGCACTTAGGCACACAACCATTCTGGCGTTACTCTCTACGGTCTACGTGATATTTTTCTTTTTTCATGGTCTTAAAAATAAAATTTTTTGTTTAAATTCAAATTTTATGCTTAAAGTGTTAAAAGTGCACAATGTACTTATTGGAAATACGTATTAGGTGTGTTCGCTTATTAAATAAAAGGTGTTTATCAATTAAAAAAATTTGCAACAAGAGAGTGAAAATTTGCGTCAGAGTTAGAAAGACAAATTTCAAATTGTCAAAGTTTGTATAAAAATCCTTTCTGAAAGGCAATCACGTTTTGTAATTACGCCATGAAAAATTTAATCTTGCTTGGTATTTGTTATAAATATTAACCCTCAGATGTATAATGAAAATTTATACACTACGTATTTCGAGCTGCCAACTAGAATGCCGTTTTACGTTAGAAGTTCTTTGACAAAATGTTCATGTATAATAAACTTTTATCGGCTGCTAAATTTAAAAAAATCAACTCTGAAATTGGCAGCATTTTAGCAAAGACAATAACTATATTGTAATAATTATTGTAATTTCAGCAATATCATCATCCCTGGTCTTGGCATTTTATTTTTCTCTCCTTAATACTGAAAAGCTGTTTTATACGAATTGGAAAACATTTGGCAGAGCTCACTTACAAGGGTTAAGCACTTTGCTATCTACAGTTTTGAACTGTATTATAATTCAACTCTTTTCTAACTTTACGTCAATTTTTCATTATACATACGGCCGTAAACTTATACGTTTTTGGCAAATAGAATACGTTGATCGTGTGTCACCTATTTTTATATTTTTTTTACTAATAAATTTAATTATGAATTTTATTCCGGCGCAAAGTTCTCATATTTTGAAAGTGTGATATGTTGAGAAAAAATTCAGTTTTACCATATGAAATTAGCCGAGTGGAATGCATTTTTGAAACCAGTTACGATTTCATCGTCAGCACTCTTTTTCTCATAGGTACTACTGTTATTGAATGTAAATTTTAATCTATTTAAGCTACAATATTGTAGGAATAGCAACTGGAACTTGCTCCCTCATATAATTAATGTTGAGGTGAGACAGAACCATATTTTACAATTGACAATATTTATTCTCCTGTCACTTATCACATATTATTTTATAATTGGTTATCCTTTGGATAACACAGTATGCATATTGATTAAAATTTACATTCAATAACAGTAGTACCGATGAGAAAAAGAGTGCTGACGATGAAATCGTAGCTGGTTTCGAAAATGCATTTCACTTGGCTAATTTCATTTGGTTTGGTAAAACTGAATTTTTTCTCAACATATCACACTTTTAAAATATAAGAACTTTAAGCCGGAATAAAATTTATTAATAAATTTATAATAATAATAAAAATAAATAATAAAAAGTTCAATAAAAAATATGAAAATATTTTTTACTAATAGTTGAACAAAAACTAAATTTACCAACAACTAAAAATCTTTTTTTCAATTCTTTCTTATTACTTATATTGCATTTAGAAAAGCAATTTTGTAAATTTTTTAATTTACCTAATGAACAGACCTATTGATACATTCAGTCATTAGAGTAATACAAAGACAGTTTAATTTAGTTAAAATTTCAATGTAATTTAAATATTTTGTTCAAATTATTTTGCAATAATGTATTTATGTATATATGTAGTTTTTAAAGATTGAATATATGTATATCAATAACCCAGAGTTTCTCTGGGTGATGGGTTAGTACGCGCAAAGATCCTGCAGTGTGTGGACCCTATAAACCTGGAAAGGTAGGTAGGACAACTACTTTGTATGATGCTCAAAGAGCACCATAGCAGGAAAGCAACAAAGATGAAAATCTATGAAGGAATGTGTATCGAATGTGTCGTTGTGCGAATGTCCAACCCTGACTAGCTTAGTCTAAGTATTACAAGAAAATTCTGTTGATTACTTCATGATAAAGAAGAAGAACGAGTAAAGGCATAGGTTTAGAGTAAGGACTTGTGCAACAGCAACAAAATTGTTTTTATATTTTTTCAATTGTAAATTAGCTTATGAAACTAATAGCAATAAAAAAATCACTTAATTTTACGTACAGGAATTTTCTATTCGTTTCATTGAAGATGTTTCTGAACTAAACAGATATAATCTAACATTAACTTTAAATGTGAATTCGATTAAAAAAGCGGGAATTCCCGTAATTAGTTTATTTGACGACACGTAAATGACGTGAATCCTCGCAATTCAGCCGAAGCTGTGTGAAGCTACCGTCACATTCGTCAAAAACATTGTCACTATTTTTTTTTTTGCAAAAACGGTTTGACACGGCTTGGCCTTTAAAGAGTTTTTAAATAGCACACGTTATCAAATAAACCAAAAAAAAAATATATCTATTGAAACTTTCACGTTGTTAAAAATACATATCACCCAATTTTAGGCAAATATTTGACGAATGTGGTTGTTGTCTAGTTGATGCTTCAGATTTAAGGTATTTCGTGACATGCCCTATGCGCCCTAAGCTCCAGTGGGAATAAATAATTGAAAACAAAAATCTTATTAACATGCTACAAAATCTTGTATTCGATTTAAAAAGTCAAAAATACTTAACACTTGATGAAAAGTGACAAAGATTCATGCTTCTCTGCTAATTATATCTCCTATCTTTAATTCTTTTCGTGACTAAGTTTATTATAAAAAAAAATATTACATCATCGTTTACACGGCGAAATTTAAAATAAAAAATATGTATGTATAACTTCTCTAAAGGATCTGTGGCACTCTTCAGTATATGTATATAAGTACATCCGAAAAATGTCACAACGACAAATATAAAGGCTGGGGCACATAGAGTCCGTCATACGTTATCCGTTGTCATTTTCAACTGACAGCTTAGTTGAAATACATGTTTTCTTATTAACTTTGTCCCAGTCGGTACCTCACCGTCAAAGGCAAAGTACTAAAATTGGGCAACTTTTAACGTACGTTAAGTAGTTTGCCCACTATCAGCTGACTTTTAACTTTGGCTTTTTGTGTTGTGTGTCTGTTTACAAAGTATTTATTTTGTCAGCTTTTTCCATTGTCACGTTAATGTCAGTTGAACATGACGACGGATATCGTATGACGGACTCAATCTGCCCCAGCCTTAAGACTCAATTGAAACTATTAAATGTAAGAGACTAACGGTTAAATGACAGCAACAGGAATATGTAAAGCATGTTGGGCAAGTGAGTTAATCACTTAGCACTCTCAAACAGTTATATTAATACATTTGCTTAACATATCCTATTCGCAAATATCTACATACAGTGCACCCTCACTAAACGCAACTAATAGAAATTTTGGTCGTTGCGAAAACTGAGGTTGTTGCGATAACCGAGTCTCAATTATTTAGGGCGCTAATTCTCCTTTATGATTAAATTTGAAAAAAAGTAAACTTTATTACACATTTAAATCATTTATTTTTAATAAACCCATTAATTTTATCAAAAAAAAAAACATAAAAACACTATAAATAAATAAAAAAGTACACATTATAATGTACAAAGGATATACAGATTTGAATTTGTAAACATAAATGGTTAAAAATCAATTTAAAAAATCTAAAATTTTTGACTGTGTTTTATTACATGAAATATTTTTCTGTACTGCAATTTCACGAAGACTTTAAAGAAACATAATCACCCCTATCGTGAATAAAATGTGAAATTTTGTTTTGAAGCTATTCTATTTTCCTCGACCCATTAAAGACAAATGTTAAAAGAATCAATAGCATTCTGAGATTTAATTTTGGAAAACGCTGGAGTGATGTCAGCATTTTCGATCTCGTTTTCGCTTTTAATTTCGAAATATAACAAATATTCGAAAAATAACAAACTAATCATTTTGGGAGAAAAGTTGCGATAACTGAGGTTTTTTTTCTAAAAGTTGCGTCAACAATGCAAACAATTTACGGGTTGCAATAACCGAGGAGTTGAACCTATCGAGATTTTTTTAACAACTTTAAAAATTGTTATAGAAACGTTTTTGATTAATTTAAAGCAGAGATGGAAAAGTTCGTATAAATAGACTAGTTTTCTAAAAACGTCCTTCAGTTTAAGCATATTTAATAAGAAAAAGTTTTGTGTCTTTAAAAAGTATGAAAAGTTTAATGCTTTTTTTTGTTCTTTCAATTTAAATAGTTTCTGAAATTCGTAATTAGTTAAATAAAACCTTCCAATTGTTACTGCAAGAATGAATAAATTAATTTTAAATGTAAAGTGTCAGGCCTATAATTTTAGAATAATTGCATAAACGTATTAAGCTAATTAGCTTAGATTTAAATAATAAATTAATCGTGATGTAGTTTCGAAATCAAAACAATTATTTTCTTGTTTAAGCTATTAAATGTGATTGTTGTTTGTTTGTTTGTTTTTTTGTTCTTTATTAAAAATAACGATGAAATTCTCCTAAAGTCTTAACAAACTATATAAAAAAAAAATCTCCCCTATTCAGGTAATGCAGAAAAAAAAATTCAATTAATAAATAATTAAGTTATTTATCTATTCTATTCTCTATACTTTTTGACTTATTTTGACAATGGAACTTTTTCCTCCAAAAAAACGAAGATAATTAAAATGTAAATATATTTTAATATAAATTTAATTTGTATACATGTATGTACATATGTATGTACTTATGTCTATAAAATGGACTTTAATGCTGGAATAATTAATTTCTTTTGTTTGTCTGATAAATAATTGAAAAGAAATAAAATACTTTGTTGCCTCAATAATCAGTAACAGTCGCTAAGAGACCTCCAAATGAGGTGCTACAAATAGGAACATTAAAAAACAAATAAAAAATAAATTCTTTAATCGAAGGCGAAAATAGTTTTAAGTTTAGTTTTAATTATTTTGTATTAAGAAAACCTATTGAGAAATGTCTCTAATGGATACGATACAAGCAACTGTAGCTGGAGTTGTAAAAAGCTCTTCCGTTATTAATCCTTTGTGGACTTTATTGATTGGTGTTGTGGCTGTGGTGGTCCTATTTGAAATTTGGATAAGAACTACCAGAGAATATAAGCTATCGGCAAATATACCATGTCCACCAAGGGTACCAGTTTTGGGTAATGCCCATTTGGTGATAGGTTTGACAAACGCTGGTAAGTTTTTCGATCGAAAATGCTTTTCACAATACATTTTATTAGGATAAGAAGATTTGTTCAGATATTCAGTAAAACGAGTATTTTCTAATATTTCAAATCGTAAAGAAATCCTAGCACGAGGTGGCGAGTATATCAAAGTCTACGGTAATACGATACGTGGTTGGCTGGGTCCCATTTTGGTTGTGTTCCTTTCAAATCCTTCAGATATTGAAATTATTTTAAGTGGTCAACATCATTTGCAAAAATCCGATGAATATCGTTTCTTTAAACCCTGGTTCGGGGATGGTCTTCTCATTTCAAATGGTCATCACTGGCGCTATCATCGTAAAATGATTGCACCAACTTTTCATCAGAGTATTTTAAAGAGTTTTATTCCCACATTTGTTCAACACTCTAAAAAGGTAGTGACACGTATGACCAAGGAAGTGGGCAAGGAATTCGATGTACATGAATACATGTCTCAGACCACAGTGGAGATTTTACTTTCTACCGCTATGGGTGTCAAGAATATACCAGAAGATAACAAGAGTTTGGAATATGCCAAAGCTGTGGTAGATATGTGTGACATTATCCATAAGAGACAGGTGAAATTCTTCTATCGTCTCGATTCGACCTTTAATTTAACTCCTATGCGCAAGAAGGGTGAAAAAATGATGGATATTATTTTGGGAATGACCCGCAAAGTTGTGAATGAACGTATGAAGGATTTCAATGCCGATGCTAGAGCTATTATGGAAGAAGAAGATGAGGTGGCCAAGCAAAAGCAACAGATCAAGAAGGTGGGCTTGCGTGATGATTTGGATGATATTGATGAAAATGATGTGGGTATGTATGAACGAATACAAGCATATTATATAATACATATATCGATTATCCGGGTCTTCGGTTTTGCTTTAAGGTTCAAAACGGCGTTTGGCTTTATTGGATGCTATGATGGAAATGTCCAAAAATCCTGATATTGAATGGACCGAGAAAGATGTTATGGATGAAGTCAATACTATTATGTTTGAGGTAAACTTTAAAATCTAACAAAATTCCATTGAACCATTTAAATATGTATTAATGCTTGAGATTAAAAAACAATCTAAATCAATCCAATTTAAATATAAATTCCAACCTCTTCAACGCAAAAAATTTTAATTTTAAAATGTTCATTTTCAAGGGGCCTTCCAAATTTGTTTTGTTTTTTAAGAGTTTTTCTCTGTATCCAATTTGCAATTTAAAATTTTAATGTCGGTTCCTTTTTGTTTTAATAAATTACTTGAAAATAAATATTTTTGTTTCACCATGTTCTTTCCAGGGTCACGATACCACATCTGCCGGTTCTAGCTTTGTTCTTTGCATGTTGGGTATTCACAAAGATATTCAAGAGAAGGTTTGGGCTGAGCAAAAGGCAATTTTCGGTGATAATATTTCGCGCGATTGCACTTTTGCCGATACAATGGAAATGAAATATTTGGAACGCGTCATCATGGAAACACTAAGATTGTATCCACCAGTACCATTAATTGCACGTCGTGTTGAACACGATGTCAAACTGTCATCTGGTCCCTATACGATTCCGAAGGGAGCCTCTGTAGTGATTTTACAATTTGTTGTACATCGTACTGCCAGTATATATCCCAACCCAAATACTTTCGATCCTGATAACTTTTTGCCTGAACGTATGGCTAAAAGGCATTTCTACAGTTTCATACCATTTAGTGCTGGACCAAGAAGTTGTGTGGGTCGTAAATATGCCATGTTAAAATTGAAAGTGTTACTTTCAACAATTGTACGTAACTTTAAGGTGGACTCAAATATGACGGAAGACGATTTCAAACTACAAGGTGATATCATTTTAAAATTGGAAAACGGCTTTAATATCCTGTTGGAACCCAGAAATCATGCAACAGCTAAAGTTTAAAGAAAGAAATCCAAAACTAATTAAAAGGACTATGAACTAAGATGTGTTTACTCGATGTAATTGTATATTTATTTAAAAGGGCAACTAAATACTAACACCACACCTATTATTTAATAAGTAAAAATCTCAAACAAATAATATTAAATAAAAGAAAAAAAAAGCTATTACTTTAAGAACTACTAATTCATATTTTTGTATTTGCATACACAGTAAATAAAACTGTAAAAAAAAACAAATTAAAAATCTTATAAATTTTTCTACATATTTTGCAACATACACATACTTGCATACAAACGCTTTTAACACGTGTAATTTTCGAGTGTATCCAGAGAAAAGATTCTTCAATTTTTAAGGTTTTTAAGGACTATTGTTAAAGAAATATTAAAAGGTTTTGTGGTTTGCATTAATTCATTTCTTAGAGACTGCTTTATTTATTATTTATTTATTTATATTAAATCTTTTATCATGTTTCACTCTCATTCTTTTATTTCCGGATATACATAATAATTTAAATTTCTATAGTACAATAGAATCAAACAAGTGTGTGCGTTGGCATTCAAAGTCCAATGTCTCTCCTATATTTTATGTCCATGAATAATGCTTTTCTTTTTTTTTTCATGTTATGTGAATCATAATACAACACACTTGTTCTTTTATTATGGATTTGGGTTTTTTTTAAAACATCCTGTGGTCTGAGGCGGCCGGAAGGATATGAATATGAATAGTTTTCACTTTCAATTTAACAACGTGAATGTGAGTAATATAAAGTGGGGAATTTTTGAATGAAATCTTAAGTTATATGATATTGTATAGTGACCTCCTGTATTTTTATTTAAAATGTTTTTATAGAATGTTTAAACTAAGAGGTCAAAAGCTTGAACATCTAATACAGTTTAAAAAAAGCCAGTTCTTAGGTTGCAGTTTAACTTATTTTTTGCCGATATCTCGAAAAAAAATGTTTTCTTATATATCGAATTTTTTTTTTCAATTTCTCAAAAGGCATGTCTAATTTCTGATTGTTTGAAGCCAATAACGCGTCCGTACAACATCGGGGGGCTGAGAAAAGTTTCAACAGACGGACAGACGGACATGGCTAAATCGACTTCCCTATCTATAAGGATCCCGAATATATATACTTTATAGGGTCGCAAATGAAAATTGAAGAAATTACAAACGGAATGACAAACCTATATATACCCTCACAACATGTGTGTGTGTGAAACTGTTAGTTAATTTTCTAGTTCTATATCTAATGCTGTTAATAGGATCATTTTAGTATTTTTTGAATTATTTAACAGCATTTTAACCGAGTTTAACTAGAAAGAAAATGTGTTGCTTTTTGTTTCTTTTTATAACCTTTACAACAGGTGGCAAGGGATATATCGCACACC
This sequence comes from Paykullia maculata, assembly GCA_003055125.1. Classification (NCBI taxonomy): domain Eukaryota; kingdom Metazoa; phylum Arthropoda; class Insecta; order Diptera; family Rhinophoridae; genus Paykullia; species Paykullia maculata. The sequence goes on along the minus strand of NDXZ01039653.1, from coordinate 2,708 downwards.
CAGTTCAAAAGTGACACAACTCAAAATTTTAAATTTTTCAGAAATCGAAATAAACTGTTTTTGACGTAAACAAAATAAAGTTAAAAACAAAAACGTTGGACCATTGAATTTGAATTAAAACTATTTATATTTTCTGACACAACTAAAAATAAGTCACTTTTATGAATTGCAACTTTATACCAATTGAAACATAAAGAAAGACAAAACTGTTTTTTAGCAACAGTTAACAACAAAAAAATACACTGATATTTTTCTTATAGGTAAACAAGTGTATTGTGCATAGTTTAAGCATACAAACTCGAAAAATGAAAATTTTGTGTTGTGTCACTTTTGAACTGGGTGTGCGATATATTCCCGAAAGATCGGCTGAGATATAAGCAAAAAATCAGGACTGCATTTTATATTATTTGTTAAACAAAATAAAATATTTTGCAGCTTTTGGATAATCTACAGACATGTTACATTTATGTGTAGGACATGCTTTTCGGGTCATTTGAAAAAAATTAAACTATTTGGCACTGAATCTGCAAAGAACATATGGACAAAAATGTACCTATATCTTAAAAAAATCAAGTTTTTTAAGACTTTTAATACCTTTTCGAAATGTTTATACATACATACGTAAATACACTCCTTATTACATACCTACACGTGGTGTAAATTATATAAAATTTAACACGATATATCGCTCTTACTTAAATAAAACGGAAGGAATTAAATGTTAGTCCCCTTTTTGTTTGTTATTACTTAAAAATTATTTCGATTACTTAAATAAATTAAAATTATGAACTTTTATTCGATTAGTTTTAAAAACCGAATAATTGACAACCTTAAGTATGTATAAAGTCCATTTCCGATTTCATGTTGTTAAATTTAAATGCAATATTTTCGGTTCATTAGTGTTTTTTAGATTACCTAGTTCTCTGTAAAATGAACAAATTATTTTATTATAAAATAAGTTGAAAAAATAATATTAAAATTTTCTTAATAAATTATTCTAGTTATTTTACCTTTTTAAAATTTTTTATTTATTTTTATTTTATTATTCTGACCTTTATTAAAAATTTGTGAAAATATCAATTTTCTTTTATGAAAAATAAACACATTACTTCTATAGAATTAATTTTTTGTATTTTATTTCAAGTTGCTAAACTTTTTAAAACAACAGAAAACTTTGGCCGTTTTTCACTTCCAATTAAGTGATTTTTGAAAATTGCCGGGATATAAATCAATATTTTTGGCAACACTGATTCATATGTTATGCAAATTGCAGCAATACAAGGGACAAAAAAATAAATTAATAAAATAATTAAAAAAAATTAAAAAAATTAATTTAAATATAAACAAAAATGCTACTGGTCAGCTAATGGGAATTCACAGTAATTATTTAATTTAAAGAAATGAGATTTTAAGATAAACTTTGACTTCATATATATTAATTTTTTTTTTTCAATTGTTTAATGAACATGAATATGAAATTTTTCTCCCGAAGAAACAATCTTACCAATAACCTGTTAGATATATTTAATAGGGCTATTGATACTTCAGATCCTTTAATTTCCTCAACATTTTTAAATAGACGCTTACAAAAGCGACAACGTTGTACACTTCCACCTGAAGTAATTAAACTACTGTGTTGCTGCGAGCCCGTAGAAGAAGTTTACCCTAGCGCTTAAGACGATGAAAACTATGAAAGTGAAGACGCTCTTTTTTATTTATATTTTCAATATGTACTAGATTTAAGCCTTTCTGAAATGTTTTAATATAACTACTGCATTATAGGCGGCAAATGGGGTTTATTTTTAGTCGTTAATGGGTTAAATTTAAATTTCTTTAATAGAGTTATTCTTGCTTATGAAATTCCTACAGATCTTACTTTTAATACAATGATTTTGTAGTCGTTATTAATTTAGCACCGTAAAAGTGGTTATTTGACCTTATCTGCTGTGGTACAAACGAATGGTGAAACCAATTTTTAAAAATGGCAGCTGTCATCCATGATGATTTGGAGCAATTATAGTCCACAGGAGATTCAAAATTTCTTAAAGAGCGAGGATTTTTTGCCTTTCCAATTACAAGAAGCTTATCTTTATGTACCCCTGTTGCGTTTGACCAAGCTGGAAGAGTGACTTGCTGTTTTTCTTCCAGGAGCATTTTTTTCTTAAAATGATACGTATGTTCTGTCGGGTAGCAGTTTCCAAAATAATGCCAATTCGTCTGCATTATAAATTGAATCGTGAGACAAGCCAAGCTCTTTAGTTTGGCTTGAAGCTTGTTCTTGAAAGGGTCCACAAGTTCAGGTCTAGAAGATAACTTTTCTCCACTTATTTTATTAAAACACACACCATAACGCTTATTGAATCGTTGCAATCATCCATTACTCGCATTAAAATTGGTTTGAGTTTCTTTAATTTTTGCTTTAACTATTAATCCATTGACAGGATACTTTTTTTTGTCTCTGTTGGAGAAACCAACTGTACAGTGCTTTTTTTCATTTCAGGAAGTTCAGAAGACTTTTTTCGCATTCCAGGTCCAGAAAATGTATTGTTAACAAAATTTAAAATGTTGTTTTTGATAGCGCAAATTGTTGACTTTGCAACACTGCACTGCTTTGCTAAGCTAGCTACCATGATACAATTAGTTAGGTAGCCTCACAAAGCCAGCTGATTTTTTTTTACTAATATTTGAAATGTCAAACTTTGTTTATG
>NDXZ01039644.1:0-13148 GCA_003055125.1 Paykullia maculata | reverse complement strand
TGTTAAATATATATTGAAAAAGCTAGTATATAATAAAATTGGTCCAACAACTGTCAAAAAAAATTATATTAATAATATATTTATTTAATTTTTTTTCACCAAAAGAAAAAAGTAAAACAAATTAAACCACTCACTCTGAGTTTGTCAAAGTTTTCTAATAAATAAAAATGTGTTAAAGGAATTATAACTAAAAATGAGAATATGAGTTGATATTTTTTATTTGTAAATAAAATCTCAAAACAAATTTAAAATGAGAACTTATCTCTTTCGATCGCATACGTGCTCAGGTATACTCTTTGGTAAAAATTGCTATAAAATTAGCTCTTTTTATATATATTTTTCCACAGAGATTTAATAAATACAAAAGAGGTCGGTTTATTTTTGAGTGAATTAGGTGGTCTCGTGTACTAAAACTGATCGTTGTCTCTGGTGCGATCGTTGAAACGTGACAAAACATGCTGGTTTGTTTGTTGCTTTTTTAGACAATATTTTATTTATGTAAATACATGCATATGTACATACTTATATATGTACATAAAAACTTATTTTTTAGTTTATTTTTTATTATTTTTATGAGTTTCTTGTTTAAATGTTTGTATATACATATGTATGTACATACATAGATATAAAAGACTGTATCTGCTGACTATTCATTGATTTGCATATTCGAAACGGTTCAACATGATTACGTTTTCAAATGTTCATTGTGCACCAAGCACAGTGTAGGTCATCCAGCCATCCATTTTGAAAAAGTAAATAAACAAAAAACACCAAAACAACAACTTCCAGAAACCAGCAAAATCAAACATGATTGGAAAAATGCATTTTATTGTTTCTTTACTTTGTTTTTCATCTTTTTTACACTTTTTTAACTGGTTTTAACTTGCTTTTTTTTTTGGTTAGTGGTCAATATTTTTTGTTTGCTTTTTGAATATAAATTAACATTTTCTACTACAATAAAATCTCAAAATGTTGTGCCAAAGACAATAGATTATACAACATACATACATACATATATTTATTGTCTTTGGTTGTGCTGTACGTAGGGATTATTTTAATAAATATTAAGAAAGAACTGTTTCTCATTTTTCTCTCTATGCGATTCAAATAAATAAAAAAATAGGAACTTGATGTCCATTTAATTTAACAGAATTGTTACTTCTAAACATAATTGTACTGAAGAGTTTAATTACATACATATGCATGTATGTATATAAAAACTTTGAAAAAATATTAAAATTTTTTTCGCTTAAGTAGTTAAAGATAATTGTTTTAATCTATTTATTAATATGTATAAATGTAAAGGGTGTTTTGTTAGAAAAGGTGAACTTTTAGATTAAAAAAAAAACAGAAAAGTATCTTTAGGAATCAAGGAATAGGCTTTTTTTGCTAAATATGGCATTAATGATTGAGGATGGTTTCGGGTATAAGGCCGCCACAGCTGGAACGTTTGGAGATACACGCTATCAACACCTGCAGCTCTACCTTTCTGCAAGCTTTTTATAACAGAGTTGGATAAGTCTCTTAACAAAAGTTAAATAAAAATAAAGTTATCTATAAGATTTAAAATTCAAAATTAAATAGTTCAACGCATCAATATTGTACAGTGTTTTTTGTTATAATATTATATCGTGATCACATGTTTGATTCAGTAAATTGTATTACGCGCTGTGTATGTCCTACTAAAACGATATGTTTGCAGCCTTAATGGCTTTCACCAAGTATTTGTTTATTTCGTTTGCAGAGTAAAAACTGACTTAAAGTAACAATATCGCTGCTTAATATATTTAAAGTATTTTTTGTAAATAGTATAACGCAACCCTTTAGTAAATATGTATGTATGTATATGTATATAAACGTGTACATATATGTATAAGAATGTGTAAAGTACTTCCATATAAACATATGTATGTATGTATGTGTGTATTGGTAGAAACAAAAATAAAAGCAAGTGCTTAGAAAAAACTTTGGCAAAACATTTTCCAGGTTGTAAATTCTAATGTTTGGTAATCGTTTTGTTTTTTTTCTATTTAAATGTGTATTTGTTTTTGTTTTTGTTGTATGTATATACATACATATGTATATTCTTTGTAAAGTTAGATATTTTTGCTTCGGTTAATAAGTCTGCTTATTTATGTTCATCTAATGCTTCAATTGTATTTCAAGTAAACTTTAACAATGTGGATTTGCCAAGTCGGCCACTGTATTACGTATGTTTCTGTTGTTAAGCAGCTCTGTTTGGCCTCAAACTAGTTTTTGTTGTTGTTGCTGTTATATATTAACAACTCGATGCCGTCTTGTTTGTATGTATGTATGTATATAGGATTTCTAAATACATAACAGCAACAAAACCAACATAATTTACCTAAGACACACAAAAACACTATCAAATATTTATCTTTTAAGGGTTTTCTTTTTACGTTTTTGTTTATTGTAATTTTTTTTCTTTATACGTTTTTTTGTTTATCATTTTTGATTGTTTTTTTTTACACGTTAATAATGAAGAAAATTCTTTAAAGTAAAATTGGTTTAGTGGTAACTGAGATACAAATGAATGATTAAAATAACGCTACATAGCTATAACGAGTATTTTTCAACCAAACTGCTAAACCTTTAAGAACCACATTTAATTTTTTCTGCTAAATATTTTCGATTTAACTTTCTGTTTTAAAAAAATATTTAATTTCGTTCAGCTTTGGAGACACTTTACCACTGAAAACAATAATAATCAAAACACGTAAATCTCTAAATCGTTATCCTTATCTATGAGAACTTTGGGGTCTTTAGAATTATTTGTTTTTCTTGTTTATTTGATAATGTTAGAAATGCAGAACGATTTTTGTTTAAAACAAACTGATGCCAGCGTAATCTCGATACCAATAACTGGGAGCACATTTGTATAGGGGCAGGGTGAAATCATAAACAGATCAACACCAGGCTTTTCCCCTTTTCACCTATGATGCCCGTATCATTTTGTCCAATTATGTTGAAAAATGAAACGGGTATAAAGTTAACATGGGTAGCCAGCCAGACAGACAGGTGGACGGACGGACTGACATCGGTAAATCGACTCAGGAGGTGATTCGATCGGTGTAAGTTAATATGGATGTAACAAACATTAGCAGAAACTCATAATATTCTCTACCCCTAGAAGGTGTAGGGTATAAATACATAAATACAACCTATACAATAGAAACTGACTGTTTATAGGCGATAACCGACATGTCCAAAAAATAAAGAATATATTTTTGTTTTTTGGTTTCTGCTTAAAACATTTTAACTTTTAAGCCCCCACTCTAAAATATGCGTGGTACGCATGTCCAACATTGGTTGTCAAATATTTGCCCAAAAATAACGTAACTACTCATTTTATGAAAAAATAGTTTTCCGCTGTTTGTCCTTAAAATAGTCTTGGAGGAGCAAACATGTTCATATAATCAAATAAAGATATGAAAAATACATTTCCAAATAAAAAACTAAACTTTTTAGTGGTTACGTCTTTTTTTGCAAAATATTGGCTAATGTGACTGTAGCTTTAGTCACACACTAAGCCGAAATTCTAAGAGGGATAAAGACCTAGGAAAATTGTAAAACAAAACAATATTACTTAAATACCAGTAAAATTTTGTTATTCAAATATATGTGGCAACTTCGATTACATTTCAATGAAACTTGATGCACATAATTGTCTGAATCCAAGAACAAACCAATTGGATTTTGTTGCAACCAGTATTTTATTTCACCTCGCACCAATAAAAACGTCATTTCGACATTGAAAAACGGTTATCATAACTCAATCGATATCACACAAAATTCCACAGAAGCAAGATTTTAACTAAACTTATTAAATTGCTAAAAAAAAAAATTTTAGAATTGACCAAAAATTTGCCACAATTTTTTGCCACATTATCTTTCAGGTCTTACGTTAGAATCTTAATAAAACATTCATTCACCACAAATATTTTTAAATTTGGGCATAACCGACTATAATGTTCTCACTTGTTTAATCTGTTTCGTTTTATTGCTTATAGTTTTCAATGTACAAATTTAAAATAATCTATATATAAAGGGTGTTTTCATAGAGGTATGGAACTTTAAAATGGAATAAAATAAAGATGAATTTTTTAAATTGGCATGAAATTTATTTTATTTGAAAGATAATCTTCTGGCATTATTATTCAAATATGACTTCCTACATATGACCGCTACGGTTGGCTCGAACATAGTCTAATCTGGATGTCCAATTTTTAATTACTTTTTCTAATATTTGTGGTCGTATATCGGCAATAATGCGGCGAATGTTGTCCTCCAAGTGGTCAATCGTTTCGGGCTTATCGGCGTTGACTAGTGACTTCACATATCCCCACAGAAAATAGTCTAACGACGTTAAATCGCACGATTTTGGAGGCCAATTCACGGGTCGGAAACGTGAAAATATGCGGTTACCAAACGTTTTCATTTAATAAATTTATTGTGGCACGAGCTGTGTGACATGCTGCGCCGCCTTGTTCCACAGCACATCATGGTTATTCAATTGATGAACGAAAAAGTCAGTAATCATGTCTGTATAGCGGTCACCATTGACTGTAAAGTTCGGACCAGCATCGTTTTTAAAGAAGTACGGACTCATAAGGCATATCAAAAAGTCAGTTTTTCTGGATGTAACGGGATCTCAACATACACTTTAGGATTATCATTACTCCAAATACGGCAGTTTTGTTTATTGACGTATCCATTCAAATAAAAGTGAGCTTCATCGCTAAACAAAATTCGCTTATGAAAATCGGGATCAATGGCAATCTTGTTTTGGGCCCAATTTGCACAATTTGGAAGCGTTGTTTAGGCGTCAGTCTATTTATATTGAAATTCAAACCAAACTAAACATAAATGACTTGACAGCTGACAAAATAGCCACCAGTTAAAAAAGTGTTGCCAACTTAAAGTTGTATACCTCTATAAAAAACACCCTTTGCATACGTATATTAGTACCTTTAGTTTGTGTATGTACATCATTTTTGTAATTATTAGTTTTCATCATCTTTCATTTCATTCCAAATAAAATTCGAATTTAATTTTTTTACAGTTTGTAAATTAACAACAAACAATATTCAGAAATAAATAAAATCGACTTTAAAATAAAAAACGTTTTACAAATATACACAAAAATCGTACATAAAATATTCTTATTTCGTCAATGTTTATTTTAGGCAGCCAAAGGCTATTTTCTTATTTAGTTACAGATAGATACAGATACAGCCACACAATCGGAATTCTTATTTTGATTATTTTAGATACATTTTGTTTTCAATGCCAAACGAAGGAAAGAGTGTTTTCATTTTACTTTTTGTTGTTTTATTCGGATTTCGTATTTGTTGTTATTATTCATTGGGTTCAGTTCAATTAAGAAATGAAAAATTGAAAAAAAAAATGAAGATCTTGTTTACAATCAAATGCTGTATTTATTTTTACACACTACAAATTGAAACAAAACATAAATCCTTGAGAATATATATTTTACATTTTGTTTACATCATTAAATATGAAAACGAAAACCAAACAAAACACAACAGGACATTACAAAAATATTTATTTAAAACAAAACTAAACAAAATATAAAATCAAATCGTATAGTATCGAAACCCCAATTTGAATAATAATTATTATTTATAAATAAAGTTTGTTGGATTATTATTTTTGGCGTGGTTCTTTTGATGATTTAGTTAAAGGCATTAGTGAGTAGCATTATTATTATTATTATAAGAAAAGTTTAAAAAGTTTACTCATGAATATTTCAAGGCACTTTTTAAACTTTTATCATGAATGTAATTAAAATTGAATGAAATGTTTAAAACCTACGTCAATTTATGTAGCAGCTTATTTTGCTGCTTGAAATGACGAAAGGATTTAAATCGATGTTAGTTTAAATAAAAATTTTAGCGTTAAAAAAATTTTAAATATTATTTAAAGCTTTATTTAAAGTACGAGAACATAATTTATAAATATATAATCGTTTTGATGAGTAGTTGTTATAAATAACAGTCATTTTTAAATTAAATTTCTTTCGAACTACGTAAGAGTTTTATTTTATTATAAACATTAGCATCATCATCACTAAGACTGCTGTTAAATTGCCAAGGGAATTTTTTTTAAGCTATTCACTTAATCACAATGGGGCAATATAAAAGTATTAAGAAAAAACTGATTTTTTTTAACTGGCAAAACCGATAAACATAAAGTTTGCTTTTAACTGCTGAAATTCTGGACCAAGAAAGATATTTAGAAAATAAACTTTTGAAATAAATGTAATCTGCTAACTGCAAGACATAGAATAAACAAAAGAAATGTTGCAAGTGTTATAAATTTAAAATAAGTGCTTAATTACATACAGGGGGGCGATCCAATTGTGCTACAATAAGAAATTCAAACAACTTTTAAGTCGTTGTATTTCATTAATTTTATGGTATAGGAAATTTAATTGAACTTTATATAACTAATTGTTTTTGAAGATGATATAACGTAAACGACCTCCATGCTCATCCACGTATATGTAACATCTTATCAGAAAATTATTTACTGCGGCCTGAAAGGTTGAAGTCGGGATCACCTCAATTATTGTTTTAATTGACTGCTTCAATTCAGTCAAATTCCTTGGTTTCGTTTTGTACACCTCTTGCTTGACATAACCCCATAAAAAAAGTATGTTGCAGTCAGGTCATGAGACCTTCGGGGCCAGCGTAAAGTGGAGTTTCTGGATATTAATATGTTTGCAAATTTTTTGAGCTCCGCCATAACCGATCTGGCTATATGTGCAGTTGTTCCATCTTGCTGGAATCAAGTGCTGTTTAAACGGCGCAGTTCTGGGTAAAAAACTCCTCAACATCCTTAAATAACGGCCTCAATTGACAGACACTGTTACACTGTAACACGATTCGTGTGCCATCCTATATTTATTTTAAAGTCACGACTTTGGTACGATTATGCGAGTACACGCAAAGAAAAAACATGGTTGAAACATGATCACGACAACCATTTTATTTTCTCCAAAAAAAAATTTGGTTACCGCAAACAAATAATAATAATAATATTAAACGTTAATCTTGTCACTATAATTGAGTATTGGTTTATATTTAATCATTAAATGGTTACCGCTAATGAAAACTTTGATATGATTATCCACAAAAAAATAATATATTTAAAAAGCTGTTTGTTACAATCAATTCATGATTTGTTCGTAAAAATAACATTGTACTTATAAGAATTTTAAGTTAATTTAAATGGGTAATTTAAAAAATATACAGCAAATCGAAATAGTTACACATTAGTCGTGAATAGAATCTATTATTTAATAGAAAAAAAATGTTAATTTTTCACCATGTGCGGATGCTAAGTTTTTGGAAATTGTAGATAATTTCTTAAATATATTGCCCGCATTAGCATTAGCATTTCCTAATGATACACATTTTTAGGTTATTTGCTTTAATTACGCTGAGTAATCTCCTATTTATAAGTCCACAATAAAATGTTTTATTCTGATTAAATGTTTTCAACAGTATTTCGCATAACAAATTTACAAACACAAATAACTTCAAAGTACATATTTTGTCAGAGTGATGTTTTAACACGCAACTTTAATGAGACCATTTTAAAAATGCTATTTTCTAATTTCTTTCTTTCTTGCTCCTCCTCACGAAAATCGATTTCAACAGCTTTGGCTGATTAACGCTTTACGGAAAAATATTGGCTAATTAATGCCATCTAAGCATTCAAATCAACTGAAACAAATTATGCTACATACATACATACGTAAGATTGTTTTTGTTCTTGTTGTTTTTCTTACTTTCTATTTTCCATTACTGTTGTTGTAGTGGAGCGAAGTGGTGTTTGTTTCAATAGTGTGAGAGAGAGGCTGGTGTAGCTTTTATAAAGCCTGATTAATTTACATTTTACAAACGTACGTATTTTGATGACGGCAAAGTATTGTAATAAAAACCAACCAGCTCACAAAAACGTGATTTAATGAAAAACACTTTTGTGTCATTCCAGTAAACAAAAATATTTAGTAATTCAGTCAGCTACTGTTGAAATTTTACTCATATAAATTTCATAAAAAGATTAAAATATGTAAATAGTTAATCCAATTTAAAATGCTTTGTACAAATATATTTTAAAAATTATTATTATTAATTGCTAATGGATTATTTCAAAAATAACACGCCAGCAAAGACATCGCACAATTCTTAAAGGTGTTTTTTAAGCCCGAAAGAACTTATTAAAGTGTTAAATGTCAAACAAACTACATATCATATTGCGCTCACTTTTTGACATTTATGACCAGCAACACTGGCAAATTATCATGAATAGATTCACGCTTAAACAACACTACCACATTATCCAGATTTACATTAAAAGTCAGTCATCAATTTGCTCTGATGTTTTATCCGAAAATTGTGTTTAGCAAAGAGGCTTATTTTCGGCTTAATGGGTTTGTTGAATACTGTTGTAATTCTGCAACATACTATTCAAGCAGCCTGCAAATCTTTTGCTTTAACCCAGGGAATGCTGTTTTAGACATTTACCGATTTACATGATATTTTTTATCGTGTGGCAACATAGTTACCTTTTAAGAATGTGAATTGTAAACTTGGCGTTGACAAATTTTAAGGATTTAAAAGTTTAAAACAGGTGTAAAGTGTAAAGCATAAGAAAAAATCATGCATGCCGCATTTGGAGCGAAATTAATCCACAAAAGAAACTACAGACTCTATTACATCCAGACAAATGCACCGTTCGGTGCGGCTTACACTTTGGTGGCATCATTGGATCTTATTTCTTTCAAAATTAAGCCATGTTAATAATTTTTTGTTTACAAATGTGAATGAAATTGACAGGATGGGACTATGTGCCATACAACACCACAACCATCGACTTATTGCAATTAAAATTTAGCAATAAATTGATTTCGAGAAATGGACTTGTCAACTGGCCTCCAAGGTCATGCGATTTGACACCTCTTGAATATTTTGTTTGTACGGCTTCGTGAAGTCACTAGTTTATGGTAATAAACCAGCAACCATAGATACCTTGGAGGTCAATATTGTATGTGTTTTTCGTGACATACGGCTAGAATTGCTCGAAAGAGTGACCCAAAATAGGACGTTCAGAAATTGCTTTGTCAAGAACAGTCGTTATATGCCCGAAATCATCTTTAAATGTTAAAAATTTTTTTTGATTAAGATTTAATGCTTTTTGTTATTTTTTACAATTTAAAGTTCTATCGTGCTTAAAAAAATGCCCTTTATTAAAAATAACACAACAAGTCGTATTTGGCCAAAAGCATTTTTCTTACTATTGTTTTTAAATTGTCATGTGCCAAAAAAAAAGAAGCTTTTGCCAAAAAAACTGCTCGTTTAAAATTAAAGTAAACAAGTAAGAGCGCTATTTTTAGCGTGTATTTATGTACATATGTGTATATGTATATATATATATATATATATATATATATATATATATATATATATATATATCCATATGTATGTATGTTACCATTCCTGTCCGCATGTCCAGAAGGTAACTAAAGTATTTTAGTTCATATATATAGGTTTTTCGCCCATATCTTTGCTGATTTTGGGCCAATTAGCAAATTTTTTTCAAATTAACCAAAAAGGCATATCTTACACATAGTAAAAACATTTTTTTGCTTTTATCTCAAAAAAAATTTTGGCTTATATCTCGAAGTTTTTTTATTTCTTTTTCGTGAAATTTCCCAAAAGGCATGTCTGACACATAAATATTATAACTTTTGTTTAAAAAAAATTGGTAGTCGTCTTTTTTGGTTTATACCTCGGTCAGTTATTAGGCGATTTTACTGGTTTTTATTAGCAAGCAGCTTGACAGAATTTCTGATAATTTGTTATCAGTACCGGGTTTGTACGACATTAGGGGGCTGAGAAAAGTTGATTTCAACAAACAGACGGACAGACGGACATGGCTAAATCGACTTTCCTATCTATGAGGATCCAGAATAAATATACTTTATGGGGTCGCAAATGAATATTGTAGAAATTACAAACGCAATGACAAACTTATATATACTCTTGTCACCTCTGGTGAAGGATATAATAATTGTTGTGACCTAAAAGATAATTTTTTAATTTTGTTTCCTGAAAACGTTTTTTTTTCTCCTTTTAAGCTTTAAACATAGAAAGTGCAAAAGAACGATTTTGCAACATATGTAAAGTCTCAAATTTTTGTCCTGGTACAACAAACTCACGGCATAAATATTTACAGTGTTTTTAGTGTTTGCAACAAAAAAAAAAAAAAAACATAGTAAATATTTAGTAGCTTTTTGCGTCATAACTAGGGATTGGGTAACGGGAATTCCCGGGAAAATTTCACCTAAATTTTCGGGAAAACGGGAAATTAAAAATGTCCAATATATGTATTTAGACATACATATATATATCTTATTAAACTAACGAACTTGAAACTAAAAATTAAAAATACTTGAAAAAAAGAAATTTTTTTAACATTATTACCGCTTTTTGATTATTAATTACATTATTATTATTATTATTATTTACAACTGTGTATAAGAAAAAAAAGTTACCGAATTTTTTTTTTAATAATTTTTTAATTTAAGTAAATAAATTGTTTTATTAAAAGTTTTGCGATTTTATACCTACAACTCACGTTATTCTTTTTAATAATTTTAAAAAATGAATGCAGAGTTTGTAAGTAAATTTTTATTTAATTATTTATTAATCAATTTGTGTAAAAATACTTTATATGAAAAATTTTAGATTTTATTTACACAAAAAATATGCACATTACAATACCTTACAAAATTTCAGTTTTTGCTTGTTTCCGTAAAAATTTTAGCTGTTATTGATTACATATGATATGAAAAATTGTTTTAAATAAACCTTACCATATGCTTCTGGGCAAAAAATTATTTATTTTTTAAATTTTATTTTTTGAGAATTTGAAAAAAAACAAATTTTGTATAAAAAATATTTTTTTTGGCACAAGTTTCACGATATCTCTAAAACTACTGATCAAATTCATTAACCATGTAAGCTTTTATTCAAGATAATTATTTTTTGTCAAATTTTGGATTTTTCATCTTACTGCATAGGACAAGCAATTCTCGAGTTATACTAACATATGTCATGTAACTGCCTTCATTTTTGACTTTTTTGAATTTTTTTTTTAAATTAAAAAATTTGTCTAATGTTGTGTAATATTTTCTATTAGAACTTAAAAGCCCTTTCAAATCCCAACATGACACTTAGTGGTAATAAAAATAAGGGGTTCATCATTAAAATATAATTTTTAGAATTTTAAAAATACAACTTTTTGACATAAATGTCCGCGAAATAAAAATCACGAAATTTAAATCATTTTTCTTTCTAAGAGTAATAACTTTTACGCACTATTTTAAAGGAAATTTTATTTTCTGTTAAATGAGATCAACATAAATAACGCAACTTACATTGATCAAAATATATATGTATATGATTTTATAAATCTACTTAAGTATATTTTTGTAAATTTTTCGAAGTTTCCATTCGCTATATTTCGCGACCTAGATGCCAGGGATAACTTTTGCACCAAATTTGATTAAATTTTAAATGGTAAAGGTCCAAAGTCGTCATTTCGTTGGTTGGTTTTTAATGGAATAAGCCAATAATTACTTTCTATTTTTCGATTTTTAATTTCAGTTGTTTTTTAAATGTATTTGAATTTGTTTGTTTTTTTTTTTTTGTTGTTGTTATTAACAAAATAATATACTTTAATAAAATAATGAATTCTTAAGTATATCTTGAGTTTTTAGCAATTAAATATAACTTATTAAGAATAAAATATTGTTCCCGGAAATACCGGGAATTCCCGGAAACATGGTTTTTTATTCCCTTTCCCCAAGAAGCTAAAAAGTCCGTGAAATCCCAAACCCTAGTTATAACACATTTAAACATTTTAGCTGTAATAAAGCCCGTAAATAAAAACAAAATAAGAAAATGCCAAGAATATTAATGTTTTCACATTTGGAAAATATCTAAATACTTACAAACAACCATAAATATGTATGTAAAGGAATATTTAGGGTTAGATTTGAATTGAAAATGAAAAAGATAAGTAGCAGTTGTTCCACAAAGTGTATTACGTAATAAGCACCAAATAAGGGTTGAGACAGGAATCCCTTATGTGATGCATCATTACCATCGCCTTCTTTAGCAAGATGACAAAGATGTTGGTGTTTGCGAATGTGACGTTGACGGTGACTGGTACTAGTATAAGTTAAAATGTTACAACATTTGAATACAGTATACATATTTTGATTAATTTTGCCACCATTATAGAATTGATTAAGATGATTACAATGACGTTAACGATAACGATGATTATGACGATGACAACGCTAAGCAAAATGTTTATGACAAACAAGAAATAACTTGACTGTAAACGATAATAAATTAATGTTATTTTTTTGTAATAATTTACCCGCTTAAAGTAAAGGGGTTCTGTAAATGAATACGAAAAAATATTAAGGAATAAAAGTTTGATGAGCCTGTTACTATACTATATGTATGTAGCTTAAAGCTTATTCATTTTACTCACCTGGTACGAGAACTCTTTGTATTGCAGGGATGCGAGCTATCTTGTTAACTACTAACATCATAGTAAGCTTTTGACAATGTGATTCTACATAGCCCTTGTAGTAGACATTCATTTGTAATAGTATTGTCACTAAATCACTAACCGTCTAATTCATAAAAACTTAAAGCAGCTTTATAAGTGATTAATAAGAAAAAAACCGAAAAACTGTATTCATAAATGTTTGGTAATACAATTAATCTGTTATAAACTATTTAATATTTTCATATATTAAATATAGCTTCAACTCTATTTCAATCTCCATATTCACAAAGAGTTTTTACATTTATCAAAGGTTTATTAAAGAAATTAGAAATGAAAATTTCTCCTGATAAATTTAAAAATTGATTATGAACACGGCCGTAAACCGTGGTGAAACAAATAAAATTTATAAAATAAATTTAATTGTGTATTACAATCGATAAGTTTATATAAAATACATACATATATACAAGTACATACCCACCCAGCATTTAATGAAAATTTTGATCATA
>NDXZ01039638.1:0-13289 GCA_003055125.1 Paykullia maculata | reverse complement strand
TTAACACATGTGTGTGTGTGAAGGGTATAAAAAGTATAAAGAAAATCCTCTTAACTAAAAATGTGATGCTAAAGCAAACCAAGAAATTAACTAAACAGTAGTTTAGGTAATTTCTTGTAGGCAATATTATGAGCTAAACTATTTTATAGAAAAACATATTCATACATATACTATGATTGGCAACTTGGGTAAAGAATTATAAGTAATATGCAATAGTTAAGTGATAAAAATTTGGTTGTCTAATAGGATTATAAAAAAATCATTTTGATATATTTATTTCAATATATTTAATCAATTATTTGATTTTTTAAAAGCTTAAAATAAACATATTGTACAAACATTATGTTCTATAAAGCTGAATTCACCCAATGTGTCTGAACAAAAATTTTGTCCGAAAATATTTTTTATATTGAGTTTTAAAATTGTTTGTACAAAATTACTGCTTAAAGAGTATTTTATGTTCTATATGGTACGTAAAAAGTTGTCGTAGAAAATGTCCACCTGCCCTAGTTTTCATGAAAAAGATTAAACATATTAATTAAAATATTACTTTAACAATATTTTTAGTTCTGTTAAGAACATATAGAACATACCCCTCAAGAATGCTTTAGACGAAGCTACTAGTTAACTTGGCAGCTAAACATCTGTTTTGATCCATCTTTGTGTAAAAACGAAAGATTTTCGTTTGTATATTTGATTGATATTCCAAAATCGGCAGAGAGTTTGGGATTATGCTTAAATTTCTCTAGTGGGCTCTCAGCCAAACTTTAGTAAAAATTTTGTTAATATATTAAATATCCAAAAAGAATTAATTATATGAATGCACCAAGTTTTGGCTATTGACCTATATGTGTGTCCCCCAGAAACTCAAACCTTGTGATTTTCACCCAAAGAAAATATATGGTTGAGTCATGTTGAGTTGGGTCACGGTATATTGATCACAAACTTTTTTAATATTCTATGATCACTGCAATCATTATATGATTGCTACAAACATATTATTGCTGTTGTTAATTTTGGGCGAGTGATATAACCATAACTACGATAACAACAATCATTTATACGTTAATGTTAATCATTTACTTAGTTTTGGGTTATTATAAATATGTTGCTCTCAGAACATTTGATAACCATATTCTAAGAGCCACTTACTTATAGTTATACGTAATCAAGTTTATAGTGAAGACAAACATATAATAATTCGTGCAACCATATATATGATCTTGGTATTAGCATAAAATATGACTACAATCACAATATGTTTGTGACAATCATGAATATAATTGCAGTGACCATAGTATTTTTTTTTTATATTCTTTGTTCATATTCCGTGACCATATTCAACCATATTTTGTTCCTTGTTCTACCGTATAAAGAAATGTATTTATTTCAAAGAAGATTGAAGGCCTTTGCGTAGTTCTATAGAGAGAAAAGATATAAGCAATTTTCTATTGAAAGGAAAGAAAATATGGAATAAGAACTTATTATGTCTTTCTTACTTACTGACTTGTCCTTTTTTTATAATAATAATACTGTGACAATGACATTCCATTTTAAACAGACAAATCTTTTTCATTCCTTTCGTAAAATCTACTGTCTTATCTCGTACATACAGACTGGAAAACAAAACATATGACCCTTAATCTAAAGTGAATGTGTAGTAAGAATAGCAAAGAGAAAAGTGAACAAATTCTCAAGAGACAGGACTAAAATAAAAGTTTTTTTTTTTCAAAACCATATTCTACTTAAGTGTGAGTGTTGCAAGTGATAGTTGGCATTTAGTAGTTTAAGAACACCAATTTATGTACAAAAAAAAAGCAAAGACAGGAACACAAATATTTGAGTAAAAGATTTCAAAGTGCTAAATGTAGTTAAAATGCCTTAAAGAAAATTCCAAAATAAAAAATATATCCTTACACTTATCTTACCAAAAAAATAATCCCAATTTAAAACTTTTTTCCTTTTAAGAAAACATCTTATACAGAAATGTTTTTAAACTGCTTAATAGGCAATAGTGTGTATTAGTATGTATGTATGCACGTTTATATGTAGAATAATGTGTGTTACAGTGTGTAATAGTGTAAGTATTTGGAATATACTCAACTGAATTCATGTGTAAAAGGCTAAATGCGACAAATGCACGACAAGCCAACAAGCAGTTATGCCAAAAACTTTATAACGTTTTTCTAATACTTTTGATTGCTTTCTTTTTCTTTCCCCTTCTATTCCAATATAACTCCCTTAAAGTCATTTGAAAATATTTTCAAATGAAGTAACAGAAAAGTGTAAATGCGAATACTGTATTGCGTGTATGTTTTCGCGTGTGTTTGTGTGGAATTTTTTCACAATTTCCTTTTCCTGTTGAGCAGGCATTTACAGTCAGTTACTTATTCAGTTGATTTGGATAATTTAACTTAAAGTTAAAAAAAAGACGAGGAGAGTTTTTTTTATTGACATTTTTCTTTGAAATATTGAAGTATTTCATGTAAAGATATTTGTATTTGTGTGCGTGCTTATGTGTTAAAGGTATAAATCAACAATTTAAAATTGCGATGACATATAGGAATTGCTAGTTTTAAATGAATTTTATTTTACAGGAAATTGGATTAATTTTTTCTATTTTTGTCTCTTTTTTAAATAGAACTATGCAATTAAAACGACTTTTACAGTTTTTAATAAAGAATTTTTATTAAATATGCTTGCGAAAATAGACATATATTTAGTTAATGCGCCTTTTTTTTTGATTTTCTAAAAGTTTTCTACATCTATTTAATAACTGGAAAAATTTCAAAAGATTTAAAAAAAGTTTCATTTTCAATTATTCATTTCCAGGAAATATAAATATGTATAGGCGACAAGCAATCACCATACCCTAGTTCCTAATGAACTGTGAGTTAAACAGATGATATTTACATTCAACACTAATCACCGATCAAAGAGTGCTGATAATGAAAACCGTAGCTGGTTTCGAAAATGCATTCCATTCGGCTATTGTCGGCGAAACTTACTTTTCAAATTATTATTCATTCATTATCACAAATAAAAAACTAATATTATTTGAAAAATTTAAAAATGAACTTGAGCCAGAATGAAACTAAAATTATTATTAAATTGAAATCTAACAACAAACCATAAAATTTAAAACAATAATTTCAATATGACAAATAAATATTTTCTTGCTATAAAATTAATTGCCTTAAAACAAATAAAAGTTCGTAATAAAAAACATTCAAAAAGATTCTGATTTAAAAAAAGGAAAAAAATACCGAATTCTGTATAAAATTAGGAACTATGGAGCGCTGTACCAATATGCTTAATACTTACAAATATAATTAGGCTAGAAATGGGCGGATTAAACATATCATTCGTGGGAAAACGTATAATCGTTGATGTTAGAAATAAAAACCCAAGGAACACAGTCTGACTCTTTCACGACTTGAATGGTCGGATTTGGCAGAAAATCTTTTCAATTGATATATTTTTGGTCGCTAGATTTCATCTTTTCGACGAAATATGAGCCACATACCCCTAGGCGTATAATGAACATTAAAAAAGAATTTATTTTTTCTGGTTGTTATTGGTACACTGTTGGTCATAAAAGTGACTGTCGGCAAAGTACATAATTCGCAAAGTACATGTCGCAAAATACATATTCCTATCCAAATTGGTTCAAATTTGAGTCGTAGCGTGCTCGGTGCGACGTCAAAGGTGTCGGCCGGAGTCGACTTTAGACGTCATGCCGACGTCGTCACGATACACTAGGGTGTATAAAACAAATATTTCGATTATTATATTTTATTATTTTGATTTAAAGTTAATGCAGAAAAATTTTGTCAAAGTAGAACTTTATTATGTTTTTTTCTTTTGACTTGTGTCTACAAATAAAACAAAATATTTATATATTTCTTGGGAAAAACAACTGACATTTTAATCATTATTTTTATTTCATGCAGATGCAAAAATTCCACACCAACAAATCCAAATAAAAACAGTCTACTTTTAAGGAAATGAAACCAGAAAAGAAAACAACAAGTATTTTGTAGCAAAAAGATGACAAATATTATGAAAACCAACAAGCAGAACAAAAAGCTAACAACCTTTTGACAACAGCAACTACTATTACAGTGCAATAAAGAAAAAGGAAACGAACAAAACTACAACGACTCTAAAAATAATAAAGAGAGTGGGTGCAACCCTAGAGGAAACAGCACGATTTAAATAAAACAACATCAAGAACACACAAGCAGCCTAAAATTTAAACAAGCAGAAATAACCAGAAACAAAGAAGCAAAAAGAAAATAAAGTTAAACCATAATCCCACCTAACCTAGAGGAATTAAGCAGACAGCCCTATCACATGGCAAAAGTGCAACGATGACGTTAGACAATAAAATTGTAGATTGCAGTGCCTAGAGTCAAAAAAAAATTAACCTAATACAGGTGCTTTTATAACAAACTAAAGCAACTTTTTAAATGATGGCACAAGATATGGCATAGAAACTTGAACAGCAAGAGGAATAAGCCAACTCTGCATAACAAAAGAACCAACAAGCGTAAATTAACATTAAGACCTCAACTACCTTTTCATTTACTGACACAGTTATACAGGAGAAAATCCATCAAGGAAGCAGCAGGTGGTGGTAAACCATACCAGCAGTAATTAAATGAAAATTATGTGGTTTCATTAATATCCATTACATTAACTATACAAAGAAGAAAGAGAGAAAGAAAAAATATCTTTACTCCCTGGCATCAACGTGCCGCAACATTTGAAGGAATATTCAAGAAAATGTTTTAGAATTTTTTTACCCCAACACGTTGCATTTTGATTATACACGTGGATTTAACATTAATAAAGATCAAAGGAAAAATAAAAAAAATAACACATACATACATATCCGAATATTAATTGAGAAAAAGAAAGGAATAAAATACTCAAGCCCTATCCACCGTGTGTGTGTGTGTAGTAGTGATGTGGCGCGATATATTTTTGTATTTAACATTAATCGTTTTATTTTTCTTTATTTTCTTGGCACAATTAATTGTCAATGTGTATGCATTTCAACGTCAGCCCCCCGTACCAAAACACAGTGTCGAACGTAATGATATAATCTTTGTATAAATATAATACTTCAACTAAAAACGTACAGGATACAAAAGTTGTGTGTGTGTGTGAATGTATTTGTGAGATCATGTTTGAGATAAAACTAACAACAGGTAAAATAAAAATAACAATCGGTTGCATGGAACAAATTAAAATGAAAACAAAACGTAAACGGAGAAGAGACGAAAGGAAGTAATAGTCCGACATAAATGGTTAAAAATGGTCAGAAACGGCTTGGAAACGTTTTTTTTATTGTCAGTCAATTGAGTTGGTTATTTTAATACAAGCATTTTTTCTCAAATGGTTTTTATTTATAAAAAGTAGAATATTTAAAATTAATTATTTTAAATTGGCCGATTATTCTTCCTAATTGGATTTTTTTGTATTTTAGTTTAATAAAGAATAACATTACCCTGAATATTTTTTTAAAGGAGAGTCCTCACAACAAAGAAAATGTATAAAAAATTCTCTAAAGGAAAATGATTAAAAATTCTCGATAAAATGCAATATTTTCTTAAACTGTGAAGACGATTTTTCGCAAAATTTTTATAATTAAGAGATTTAATTTTTGTTAAAAGAGTTTCAAATTTTTCACATGTGAATTTTTTGAAAGTTTTAAAAATTATCAGTAAAAAGTTTTTTATAAATTAAAAAAAAAAAATATTTTAAAAACTTATTTATTAATTTTTTTCATTTTTGAAAAGTATTTTCTTCTTTGATCTTTGTTTAAAAAGAAAATTTTAAAAAATATTTTGTAGAGAAATTTTTAAATTATTCAATAATTTTTAGCAAAATATTAATTAAAAAATTCTTAATAAAAAATTTTTTTTAAATAAAAAAAAATAAAGTTCATTCAATTAAAAAAAATTAGCATGTAAAAAAATTACATTATTATTAAAATAAAAATTAAATTAGAAAAAAATATATTTTTTTTTTAACTATTTTTTTATAAAATTCTCTACAAAATTTCTTTTTTTTTTAATTCTATTAAATGAATTTTTCGAAAAATTCTCTAAAAGAACTAAACATTTTTTTAACATTTTTCTATAATTTGTCAATCAAAGAAAATTTTTAAAAATTCCTATACGGAGACTGGGTTTTTACTGTGAAAGTTTTTAATAAGAAACTTTATTCGTCAAAATCTTTGGGGATCACCTTAAGTAAAAAAAATAATTTCCTCTTTTCTGCTGTTGTTTTCACAAGAGGCAAAGAAAAAAAGTATAACATATTTATAAAAGCGCTGAAAATATGAACAGTTTTTATGACATTTAGTTAATTTTAATTCCAACTTCCTTTTTGCCCTGTACAAATTTGCTGCAACAAACCCAACTATTCCTAAGAGGTCTGTGTGTTAGTGTATGTATATATGTAAGTGTGTATATAACTAAAGGCAATTAGAAGATGACAACAACAAAGCATTCACAACTGCATAAAATTTAATAATAAATAGTTGTAACAAACTCCTTTGGAAAAAAATGTGTGTTATAATATTTATGCCAGCTAAGGCGACAAAAACCAGAACTTAAGTTTAAATAGGAAAATATAAATGAAAGTTGTTTAAGGATAATTAAAGTTAAAATCATGAAAGATAATTAAAATTAAGTTAAGTAAATCAAATTAAAAATTGCAACTAAATAAAACAAGACAAATGAGAAGTGAGATAAAAATGGAAAATTCAATTAATGTAAAGTAGTCAAAGATGAATTAATTAAATAATTTCAAATGTAATTGCAAACAGGGTTTTTTTGGAATGAAGTAAAATTTTTCTTTACTTATTTTTTAAAAAAAATTCTTGCTAATTGAAAGTTTAATGTTGACAATGATTTAAGCTTAAATTTAATCGAATAAAAATGTATAATATTTTTGTTATTAAAGTGATTTAATAATTTTAAGGTCTCATTTAAATTTTTATGCATACATTTGATTTTCTGGTATTGACTCAGTTTTTTTTCTCTAAAAAATGGATATGTATCGCCTTTACGATTTCAATCCTGATATAATGTGAAAAATATTAAATATATTGAATTGATTAAGTTTTTAATTAAAATTTAAATGAAAAGCAAAACATAATGCAAATATAATAATTTAAAAACTTGATAACAGAAAGGTTATGCCAAACGATTTGCAAAGACATATTGAGTTTTTAATGTAAATTTAAGGAGGTAAAATATTATAAAATTGAAACAGATAGACTTAAAAAAGATGCGAAATAGACGCTTCCTTTCGATAAAAATTCGATAAAAGCAAAAAAATGTACCGGCTGGAAACCTTGAGTACTATGTATTCGTTAAAATCCAGTTATTTTATACATTCAAAATTTGAAAATGTTAAAAATTTGACATTTCTTTCTGTTAAATCTTTTATCTTCTTGATCTATACTTTCCGAGGAACAAATTTTAAAAGCAAATCCAAATATGGTGTCAGTTTGCATTAAAATAATAACTGTTAACTCATGCGAGGGAAAAAATTAACAGACTTATGCTGTAAACACAATTGGGACGAACGACGAATTTCGCACAACACGACGAATTCGTATGTTGACATTCGTTGCGTAAATTCGTTAACTGAAACACATTTGGAACGACGAAAACAGCTGTGTACGTCATTTCAATTTGTTTAATTTATAAAAAAAAATACTTAATATGAATCAAAGAATTTTTCGTTCGGTTACAAATAAAAAAATAAAAAAAAAGGAAAAAAGAAATGGTCACTCTCTACCAAATTATTCGTCGTTTGTCTGCGTAAGAAATAGAAATAAACCTATTTCAAGTTCGTTACGCATGACGAATTTTAGTCGACGCACTGATTGTGTGCATTTTCATATACACAAATATGTTTTATTTTCAACGACGAATATTCGCAACGAAAAATTCGTCGTTCGTTCCAGTTGTGTTTCAACCATTAGGTTTTTTGTTATCAATACATTTGTACATTTGTTTTTAGAATTAGAGTGCAATTTAGGTGCTAGTTATTTTTAGTTAACAAAACCTTAAATTAATTTAAAGAAATATGTTGACTTAGTTTCTTAAACAAATTTGCTGTAAATGCGCTGTCTGTCTTTATTCCTTAGAATGTTTTATATTGATTTTTTGTAACTACTTATGTGCCTCTTACTTTTATAATTTAAAACACCTTCAATGTTCCTAAACTTCCCACAAAGGATTGTGTGCAAATTCAAATAGCTTTCATATAGATTTTTTTTATTGTTTTTTTACTCACTACAGAGGATATTTAAGGAAACACAAAGGGTTATAAAGAGTTTGTCTATATTCTCCCTTGTTGTATGTAATAGATTTTATTATTTTATTTATTTTTTTAAAGTTAATTTTAGAAAATATCTTTAAATTAATAGTTTAGTATGAAGACATTTGTTTCTGTTTAACTGGTATTTAATATTCAAAAAACCCTACAACCACAACATCTTTCTTAAGTTCTAAACCGCACATTATTAAAGTCTAAGCTATAGTTTTTTCCTACTGCCAACCATTAACTTATTTATTATAAATTTATTTTCCTCTTGGCTTAAAGAAACTTTTTAATTTTGTGAAAATATGTTTGTTGGTAAAAAACTGATAACAGCAAAAATATTCTGACTAAGAAAAACACAAACTTAATCACTTGTTTTCTGGTAAATACATATTTTTGGAATTCACAAAAAACTAAATATTTCTTTACACACAACATATTTTTGGTTCAATTTCAGTCCTTAAAGTTGTTGTTTTATGTAACGTATGTATGAGTGTTACATTGTTCATTACAATTTTTTCAACATTCATACTTTTGATGGGGTTTGTTTTAACTCTTTCTTAAACATCTAAGAGTTAATTTTACTTGTTGTTCCCTTTTGTTTTTTTTTACTAATTTAAATGTTAAAATTAGGAACAGCATACATTACCCCTTACAATTTGCTAGCAGAAAGTCCCAAAGCAAAAATAGTTTGAAACAAGAACAGATACTTTTTTGGTCAAAGACGATTAAAATTAACCCTACACTACAGTATTTTTGGTGCTGAATACATTTTCTATTTAAACATTAGTCTTTAGCCACCCAAAAAATTTTTTGCTTTGGTAAAGAGAATTTTAACATTTAATAAATTTTGGTTTCCAGTAGTGGGACTGACCAATATTAAATCTGTTAAGAGTGCTTGTCTAAATATACAACTTTTATTGAAATTAAATTTCTTTTAATTTAATTGTTAACGGAAGGATATTTTTGCTAGGGCTATATCAAATGTGCTATGTATCAAGATCTTTTAACTTTATTTTATTTTACAGTTTTCTCCCAGCGCATCTTTATTAATGTAGGGTACAAATATGTTTGTTCAAATTTTGTACATCAAATAGAGATGTTAGAAAGTGTTGCGGTATTGTGCTGTAAAAGATAAAGTTAAACATTTGAATATAATTAATCATTGTTTCAACAAGTGATAATGTAAATGTTTTTTTAAAAACATGTATTTTTTTTAATGTCTGGGCTTCTTGGAAGCAATTTTTCACAAACTACACAATTCGGTTGAGACCATATAATGGTGGCCAAAAATGCTTTTACATATTTCATCATTCTAGTGGTTTCGCAAACTTAATATGTTTTATACCATCAATTGTGTTAACACGAAAACTTATATTTCAAATGTTTAACTGCTTAACTTGGTTTTGTAAAGTTTATTAAAAGCATGCAATTTTTTATTTTAAATTATTTAAAAGACAAAGGATCTGTTTAAAAGTTTTTACATAAAATACATTTTATTTAATATAATAATTCTGTAGTTGTGCTTAAGTTGTAAGGCAGACAATTTTTTGAGTACTGGATACTCCAAAAGAGTATTATAAAAATATACATGGAAACATAATTCAAAAAAAAAAATGTTCACAGAAAATATAATATTTTGTCACTTCTAACTTGTTGTGCTTTTGAATCTTAGAAATCCTTTAAATATTAGGGGTGTTCGTTTAATCGCTTTAATGCCTCTTATACGTCTTTAACTTAAATTTTTTATGAAAGTTTACGTGTATTTGGCATTTAAGTGATAAAACGAATACCCATATTGTAATTGTTTCGAGTATTAAAATGTATAACTATATTTTGAACAACATACATACATACTGTCACCTAAAATCCAAAATGCCGTAAGTACACCAAAAACAAAAACCTTTTAAACTTAGGACTATTTACTTGGTAGATGACTTTTGGATTTCATTAATAAAATCGGTATTTTCGGACATATATGAGTAACGTTTTAAGGAAAGATGTATTTTGGTTAATTAAATCATAATCAATTAAAAAGTCTATGTAGAAAGACCCTAACGCACCTAATTGTAATTTTACAGGAGAAGGTAAAAACATAATAGAAACTGTATATATCAGCCTGTTAATTTTTTTATACAATTGCTTGTAAAACCGTTATTTTTAAAAATACATTGCACTAATTTTTTGTACGAGGTGTATTTGTGTAAAATGTTTCGATATGACTAAAAAAGTCAATTTCGAAAAAAAAATGCGAGTTAGGGCCTCTCTACCTGAAATCAACGAAATGACTCTCTCTCTTTTGTAACACTGGGCGTATGCGTTCTGCCTTGGGTGTATTTTTAAGTAATAACACTCATACGTGCGTAGGTCTGACTTAATGCAAACACATCGATGTATTGATGGTTTAATTTACTTTAATGCCAAGAATATTTAAAAAAATAATATCTTTGCAATACACACAAGCTGCTGGCCGACTCTACCAGAAATATTTTCAAAATATATATTAAGGAATTTTAAACAACAAAAAAAAATATGAAACTATATTTGGTCAGAATTAAATCTTATTTAAAAACGAATTTAAGGCGTAAAGAATCAACGACATTTATCTACAAAAAATTGTTTTAAATAAAAAATTAAAGGAAAATAGTTTCAATTTTTATGGTTTGCTGTTAGTGTTAAGCTGTCTATATGCTGCATTTTACTGGTGCTTATACCAGATCATCAGTAGACTTTAAAAGTATTTCTTGAAAAAATTCAAAAATGTTGTATGTAAAAGTAGGAATTCAAACAATACAGTTGTTCAAGAAACCAACAAACAATTATTTCATATAGATGTATTTTGTTTTTCTTTTTTCCCTAATAGTTTTTTTAGATTTTTAAAATATTTAAAAAATTGCCTTTTTTGCAAACTTTATATCTCTCTTTTTTTTATAATTTTACCTTTTAAATGCCAGATTATTTTTAAAAAAACTGTTTTTTTATACAAATATGTCAAAAAGTTTAAATATGTTAGTCCTTAAGCCAGCCATATCCATTAATTGTATACAAAAATTGATTGAAATATTTTTTTAATTCTTTTAAGTTAAATTATTTTTT
This sequence comes from Paykullia maculata, assembly GCA_003055125.1. NCBI lineage: Eukaryota > Metazoa > Arthropoda > Insecta > Diptera > Rhinophoridae > Paykullia > Paykullia maculata. Next base: position 1,844 of record NDXZ01039638.1, on the reverse strand, counting down.
ATTTTTATATAAAATATAAACATATTTCAATGTAGTTTGAGTCTTCCATTATAAATGCATATACATATATATAGACATATTAAAGACATATAAAAAAAAATAAATTTATATTTATAATTATAATAAAAATGAAATAAAGCTTTGTGTTCTAATCAAAATCTATATACATATTTAAATAATATTAACGACAACATATTTATTTAGAAATTAAAATCAAAACAATACAATAAAAATTTTAGATTTATTTATTAAATATTTATTTTTGGAATAAAAAAAAGGAACTCATAAGAAAATATAAAAAGACTTTCCTATCAATAGTTCAAATTTATATTTAATAAATGTAAAAGAAAGTCATTTGTAACAAACGTGGGGTATAAAAATTTTTGCCAGAAGCAGCAAAGATGATATTACGAAATAAATTGTAATTGTGCATTTCTAGGGCATTTTTTTTTTGTTTCCAAAGATTTACTAAGAAGCAAAGAAATTGGCTGTTAAGCGTTTTTGAGTAATTATATAATATTGTAACACACCTACACTTTTATTTTTAAATAATTAGAAATAAGATTTTAATAATAATATATACTGAAACAGTGAATATTAAAATCAGCTCCAGGTCATTCATTTTATTTTTATTATTGTTGTTATATTTTGCTCAGTAGTTGCCTATTTTTTGTTGTTGTATATAACTTTTATTCGGTTTTCATTTGATTGTTTTACAAGGTTAACATCACAAGACATAAAGTGACTGTTCTGCTTTTTTAACTTGAAAAGTATTAAAGAAAATTAGATGTTATATATTTTAATGACACACCCTTTGCTAACAAAAAAAATATATAGTTTAGAATATATAAAATAGAATTTAAGTCTATATAAAAATATAAGTAACTTTTGTCAATTCTAAGAATGTATAATTATTTTAACTAAATGAAAGTTTTTGCTTATAGGTTATTTTTTCACAATTTTTTTAAAAAATATAGAAAATCTTTAAAAAAAATATGGAAACATTTTTTCTACAAACTGAAAGGAGTTATCAAAAATGTTTATTAAGTTAAGATTTAAAAAAATAATTCCTTTACTTTCTGTTTTGGATATTTAAAAATTTTAAAAGTGAAAAAAATTAATTTGGACGTACATTTTTTTATTACTTAAAAGAATTTATTATAAAAATTAAAAACTTAACATATATACATATTTAGAAAACTAATAAAAAAAATTAAAAAAAAATTTTTTTTTTGACAAAAATTTAGTTAAATTTTAGTTTTGATTGAATTCCTTGAAAGGGGTAACTAGCTGAAGTTTTTTTTTTGCTCGAAACATTACTCAAATAAAGACTTAAAAAAATAAAACTGGACTTTTGTAAAGATTTTCTGTAAGTGTAAATTTAAAAAAATACCTTTGTATTGGCATTTGTAAATTCAATTAAATTAATATAATTAATATAATTGTGGAGAATGCATTTTCAAAACCAGCTACGGTTTTATTTAAGCGTTCGTTGAACTCAGAAGCTAATGATAACAGATGATGGGAATTATAATTTTTTTTATTTTTATTTAAATTTTAAAAAAAAGTGCAAACAAAGAACTTTTATTTTCATATGCTTTATTTGATACTAGCGAACCCCCTGCACACTTCGTAGTGCAAAAAAGAAAATAAAAAAATCAATTCGAATTCATTTAAATCAGTGTTCACTAAAATGGCTATAACTCATGAACCAATACACATACAGAGACCGTTTATACATTCTCATTCGTCTCATTCTAGAGAACATTAATTACTAACACAATGCAACTTTTTTTTATATATATAGATACTAGCTTTTAACCCGCTACTTCGTAAGCGCACTT
>NDXZ01039630.1:0-16557 GCA_003055125.1 Paykullia maculata | reverse complement strand
TAAACTTTTACACCCCTTGGTTTCTTTTGGCCCACCCTGTACAACTGATTTATTTTATCATTTATATTTTTTGTGGTGCCAATATTTGTTTATCTATTTAGCAAGAAACAATTTGGAAAAGAGGATAAAAGTAATTGCGCATGAATTTTAACGCATTTTTCTACATGATGAAGTTGTTAGTGTAAAACTAATTTTTTTGTCAACCTGAACCAAAGTAACTATTTTGTGTAGCATCAAAACATCAAAATTATAACAGAAAAAAAACGCAATTATTCTGCCGGTACGATGTTTGTAGTTTTTGAAATTGAACACATCCTGGAACTTTAGCAATAAACACAGCTGGGTGTTAAAATTTGAGTGTTGAAAATAAAACAAAAATAAAAAAAACAGCTAAATTCTCCTTTTGTTACTGTAAATGATTGGTCAATTTGGTTGTAAGCCACGCCTGTTTTTAATTTTTTACATTTGAAAAATACTCTTATACATACATACATACTGTTTTTTGCCACTGCAAACATTCTACGAAACTCATTTATTTTGCGATTTTTTCTTTTGGCTGTAAATTGTTTTCGTAAACGGTTTGCTTTTCCCTTCATATTTCTCCCAAACATTTAAATATCTTTTTCCACCTTTTTTTTTTTGGTTTATTACCATTGTCTACAGCAGTAGCAAAAAAACGAAAGCATTTAAATATTTTATTGTCTCTGAAAATTGTTGCTGTGTTTTGTATTATTGTTGTTGCCACAACCATTAAATATTGTTTTGCACAGATAGAGACACTCATACACAGGGAGCTGAGCACACTTTCTTGTTAGTGCGCAATTGTTGATTTCTGCACACAACATTTGTTGCAAGGATGTGTGCGGCACGGTGGCTAAACGTACAATCATTACAAACAGTTGAAGTAGGGTTTTGTTTAAAAATGGCCGTTTTCAACCCCTTACGCTTATTACAACAGAGCTGAGTAGTTTTCGAATAATGAGTTTTGTCAATGAGTGTTTTCGTTACCAATTCATTCCATCGTGGTTTTGTTAAATAGTTAAAAACTGTTTGGAATATTTTGCACGTTCTATTTAAAGGTATTTTATTAAATTTATTTCTGATTTAAGTGAGCAAATTGTTTTGATATAAGTCTACATTATCCTTTTAGGTAATTGATTCCTTTGTTAAAAACACACGATTTAAAAGTTGGTTTTATAAAATGAAGTCATTTTAATATTATTTAAAATTTTGCATTTTTAAGTTTAATTAGTTAATTAAAAATTTTCGATCTACATGCAAATGTATTGACTTCGAAAACCTGCTTACTAATTTCTTCAAATTCTAACAACTAACTATAGTTATTTGTTCGAAAAAAGGGGAATATTGTAGAGTTTTAAAAACAGACGGGAGTTTTTATAACATAACAAAAATAAACTTCTTTCTTTCTAAATAAAGGTTCAAGCAGCTTTACCCGTTGTAGTGTAATGGGCAAAAGCTTATTGCAGTAAACGAAGCCGCAACCCCTAGATTGGCAGAATAGCGCAGTGCTAAAAACCACAGAAATTAGTTTTGATATTGCTAAGTTCCAAACTGACTTATTTGACCAATTCATAATCAATTCAAAATATACTAAGTCGTCGGACTCTACAATACGTATAATTTTTTTGGCTTTGCTTATGGAAAGGCACCAGAAATGAAAAAGTATATGTTATTGCACAATTTTTGGCTTATATTTGCAAATTTTAATTAATTAATAAATAAAATAAATATAATAAAAATCAATTTTTAATTAGAATTTTTTAAATGTTCTTTATTACGAAATTTCAGTAGACCATGTCAAGGTAACTGTGTGGTGTACAAGTACGTCGGCAAAAGGGTGCACCTTATTTTTCAAAGGAGCCGACGGTAACGCTATAACGATGAAGGGCGCCAAAATTATATGAAATGAAAAAAAAAAGAAAATGGCTTTTGTCCCACCCTGTGCAATTTGTTCGAATAGAACTTTAATATTTTAATTTTTTCTTAATAAAATTGTAAAAAAAATTATTTTAAGACAATTAATTTAAGTTTAATTCTGGCTCAAGTTCAATTTTAAATTTTCAAAGAAATTTAATTTTTTGTTTCTTTGAAAATTTAAAAATGAACTTTAGTCAGAATAAAACTAAATTTAATTGTTTTAAAATTAATTTTATTTACAATTTTATTAAGAAATAAAACACCACATAAAAGATATATATGAAACAATTCAAGCGAGGTTGTCAACTTTGTCCCACTGTACGGTAAGCTGCTGAAAAAAACTTATTGCTAGTCGATTTATGTTTAACTATTCGAACAAATTGCACAGGGTGGGACAAAAACCATTATCTTATTTTTTTTGATATAACTTTGGAGCCCTTCACCGTAATAGCGTTACCGTCGGCTTCTTTAAAAAATAAGGTGCACTCTTATTTGCCGACGTACTTGTACACCACACAGTGATCTTGACAGGGTCTAATAGTGTTTCAATTATTATTTTGTTTATGGACGTAGTCGCTGAGTTAAAAATTAACATCGTCGTTCATTACGAATTATTATTATTATCGCTTGTACTTGTGGCGTATATCGATTTATTTCTATTTGCTTAAAGATTTGCTTGACAAATGTCAGAACCAAACTGACATATGACAATAGTGCAAAACTTTTTGCCTCACCTGGAAAAGAGAGGTGAAAGATATTGAAAGATGCTCTTCTTTCAATATCAGAACCATATTTGCCAATTTAATAAAATATTATATGTGATTATCTATGTATATGCTTAAAAGCAACGCTACTAAGTGTTTAAAGACTTTCTTTCTTCCGATCTTAAATATATTATTTGCAAAATAAAAATGTTTTCTGTATTAATTGTATTTTTATAGAAATTTTACAAATGTACTTTCGAAAATTTATAAAAGCGATGTGTACAAACTTACTATTAACTGAAGATACATACATACATACAGACGTACAAACAAACATTGTTATTTGGACATTTCTTACCCATCGCTACTGTTGAAGGAAAAGTATAAAAGCAATTCAATCAATTTTTTTGTTTCTTGAAAATAAAGTTATTGTTGCAAGAGTGTAACACTTGACCTTTTGTTTACTAAATGATTGATTTAATGCTTTCTATAAGAAAACAGATAGAAATATGTAGGTACGTAAAACATTCACATCTATACACACTCATGAAAGCATGTAAATATATAGAAAAAGAAAAAAGGGGAAACGGAAATGAAAACAACAAATCGGTTTATAAAAGCAACAAGATTTAATGTTGGAATTGAAACACTTTAGCAGAAAATAATATAAAAATGAGTGAAAAGTATTTTTAATTTACAAACAGTAAGAGGGGTGAAAAATAAAATACTCATTTGGAAAAATGGTTTCGCAAAATATATTTGGTAAAGTGCAAAAACCAACCCCCTAGATTTAATTTGACAAAGGAAAAATAAGGTGGCAAAGAGTGCCTGTGTGTGTATGTGTGTGCGTAGTTGTTGCCTCTTCGTTTTGAGAACATTTTCCTGTCTGCAGAACGGTAACAATGGGTTGGGGTAATCGTAGATTTATTGTTGTAGTATGTATGTGAATTGTTTAGTGAAAAACCATTTTACGCTTTAACGTTGCGTGTATTTCTGTGTGTATGTTTTTTGTTCATTTATTTTTTGGGTAGTATTGGCAAAATACTAAAAGAATTTCAAACCAACCACCTTAGATTCAGTTGTGTTTAAAACACAAACAGACAAACACGTCATCAAAAACTCAACTTAAACTCTTCGTTACAAAAAATTAGAAAAAAAACCAAACAGTTTATAACGTTTAACTAAGAAAAAAAAACCATGAATAAGTGAAAAGAGGGGTTTATTCTTCAAATGCAAAAATAAAATAACAATTAAAAGATGCTGAAATCTACTAAAAACATTCATACACTCTTCTTCTCTTAAAGACACATACCAACCAAAACTATTCAATCGTTGTACATGTAAACAGATTCTAAACTCACTTTTACACATCTGCACACTTAAAAAACTATAACGTGCTCAATAGAGTTTTCACAAAAAGTATAAAATTCTAACAAGGATAAAAATATTCGTATATGTATGTAAAACTGTGTTTTCGCTGGTTTATTTAAACGTATATCTGTCAAGCGAGCGTAGAAGACAGTAAACGTTTGTTAACGGTTACAGCTACACAACAAAGGATGTAAACGATTTAAATGTAAAGCATTCATGATCGTGAAAGGACGTATACATTTTTAATAACGGCTAAAATACCAAAAGATTTTTTTAACAACAATTTTATCTAAACAATTAAAATTACAAAAACAAAAAATATTAATCGTATGTGCATGGAAAAGTTTTAAAGTGAAAGACAGCATTTAAAAAAATTAATTGTTTTTGCATTTTTTTACATACACTCTTAAATAATGGAAAGTTGAAAATTATTGATGAAAATTTGTTAGTGTCTTAACGAAAAGTAAATTAAAAAATTATTTGAATTGTTTTTCCAAATAGAACTAAAGATTTGAAAAGAAAATAAGTTTTAAATATGTCTTCCTCTGAACATGAAGTTGATATCAGTGTAGTCTCTAGTCCCGAACCAAGCCCCATGGGTTGCGGTCAAGAGGGTCGTGATACACCCCTTAGATCCAACTCTCCTGCACGTTCACAAGGTGCCTCAACGCCAACTTCAAACCACACACCAACTTCAGCTGCAGGTACACCCACATCAACCACTTCCAATTATCATCATCACCATAGTCCCACTATGGCTACTACTGTGCCACCAACAGTTTTACACCATCACCTGCAGCACCATTTGAATTCTCTTAATGCCGGTCATCCAGTAGCTTTACATCATGCGTTACACAGTTTTGGCCATCTAGCACATCCTGCTCATCAGCACCTATTGCATCCAGTGGCTGTAACACCGGCGGCAGCTCATCATTTTTCCAATGCTCTTAACAATGAACGTCTTAGTCCACCGGCAATGGCTGCCATGGCACCAAAATCTCCACAATCTCCCTGCACCGAAGAGTCTCAAGCAAATCATAATAATAACAACAATTCAAAGGTGACAAATAATAACAATAAAAGTAACGATACAAATGACGCTGGCGATCAACAGCAACAATCTGCGGCTGCAGCAGCGGCGGCAGCTTTAAATGGCAATATTAATAAGGTGACATCGGGAAATGGTTTCACTAGCTTTTCAATTTCCTCTATTTTAAGTCGCAATGAGCCGAGAAAGAATGGTACAAACTTAATTACACCTATACCGCAATTGCCGCCGGCTACGGTTGGTGCCGGAGGACCTCAAGATGCCGCCATGTTGTCCAGGTAAGATTGATGTGGATTAAATAAAAAAAAAATTTGTTTGGGATATCTTTGTATTAAGTATTTTTGCAATATTTAGATGACTTTTTAAAATTAAAGTTTTCGTTTGTGATTGATTATAAATGTCTTAAATTTGTTAAAGTTTTCAAATAGAAAGTTTGTAAATTTTATACGAAAATTGTAAGATTTATTCAAATTATTTGTTGTTTTTGTTATAAATTTTGACTTAAAAACTTTTTTGGTGAAAAGTGATTCTGACTTCAGGGACCTGTTTTTGACTTTAAATAGTCTTAACAATAAATTGATCTATAAAGTTTTTAGCAAGTTTTTATTACAAAAATATGCAATATTGGTAAAAATCAAGCTTAATCTTTTTTACAAACAACAAAAAAGCGAACAAAAATAAATTTAAAGAGTTGTGCAGTCCAATGAATGCAGGCACCAGTTTAAATAATTCAATACCAAAATATTTTTAACAAAAATCAATGTATTTTCATATCAATTTATTGATTCTACCTTAAATCAGTGATTATATATTTCTTAATGATTTCGTAATAAAAGAGCTTAGCATTTAACAAATATTTTATTAGAAACTTAATTACATTTTTAACGATTTTTTTTAATATCAATTTTAGAATTCGATTTAATTTTTTTTTAATTTCTTTTATTTGTTATTTTTTTTTTTTGGTTTTTTTAAATTATATGATTGAATGTTGTTGTTTTTTATTGTTATCTAGAGAAGGTATACCAAAGCTGTTGTTGTTTATTTGCAATCATGTGTTAGAATCCTTATGTGTTAATAAATTTTGTTCTTAAAAATGTCTTGAGATTTTTTACCTTAGACTTACTTTGGCATTCCTTTACATAACTTTTTAATTGTATTTACTTTGTTCAACCCAGATATATAAAGTTACAAATATTTTAATTTACATACATACTTGATGGCTTATATCTTTTAACATAAGTTAGGACATTACATTGCTTACATTACTCTTAGTAGAAATATGGTAAACTCCGTTTTAAATAACCAAATAAGTTTTTATGAAAATGAAAATTTAAAAAGAGACACTCTAAGTTATTATTAAAGTGTATCATAAAAATTCTTGCCCATTGCTTTATGCTGACTGACTTTTCACAAATTTTCTGGCCAGAAATAACATGCAATAGATGATAGTAATAATATTTTATAAATAGCCCCAGCAAAAACTGGGTAATGACTTGCTCTTTCTCAACAACATACTTTTCAATGAGTATCACATACCGTCTGCATTACTAAGAAGTAGTTTTCCAATAACAAGTTTATATTGTAAAACGTAACAACATATTTATGAGATATCTAAAAAGATATTGATGCTGCATACAATTTGGCTGAAAAGATTGTTAGGAGCCACTTAAATTAGTTATTATGATTCTCATTTGGATTAACATACTTTAAGTATAAGTAAATTTATTTTCGACGGATGTTTTTGCATTTTATAACGATTTTCATACCGACTCTACAGGTTTTTTCTAAGTGTTTTTGTAAAACGTAACATACAGAAGTAACAATCCTCAGTTTATTTCTTAAGAAGCCAAATACATTATTAATAATGAGTTGTGTAAGCCCGTACAACCAATTGGATATTTTACTTTTTAACAGCAAATAGTTAAATAATATTTTAAAAGTATTGACTCATATAGTTCCTGATTTATAATCTTAAGGGCTGCTTTATTTGTTGATAGTTAGTAGTTACTTAATGACATTTAAGTAATGACTTCACAAAATCCCTATTTGTAAGCGAGGGTGTTAATGACTTTTCTAAGTCCCTATTTGTAAGGGAGCGAGGTAAGTACTTGCCTCCAAGAACATCGCCGTGTTGAAGTAATGGGTTAAAATGCCAAAAGGTAAGTAGTGCAACTGCTGTATTTTTATCATTTTAGCTCATTGCATAGCAATGCAAGTTTTTGCTGGGGCATTTACAAAAAAAAAATTATATTAAAAACATTGTTCGGCTTGAAAAAAATTATCAAAGCTTTAAGAAAAAGTGCCTCCAGAACAGGTAGATTTCGTAAAAAATGCCATAATTTTCTTGACTGATCTTGGAACTTGTTAATTTATTAAAAAAATAGTTTGAAGAACAACTTAAGACAAAAAACTTTCATTAACTTCCTCTTATAGCAAAATATTGGACCTTATGGAAGAACGTTTTTGAAAAAGTATTTTTTCGTTAGACAACTAAAAAGTGTTATAATGCAGGCATAATCCTTTTATGCGCACTCCCTATGCAAAACAGATTCAGTATAGCTACATAGTTACAAAAGTTTTAAATGTTAAAAATTATTTTGTTTTTCAGGGCTTTGCTGGTTCTGTTGTAATTAATTTTTGTAATTAATTTAAACAATCGCATTTTTTCAAAAGCTTGCCAATTGATAACCTGTATTTTGCAGTTGTATTTACGTCGTAAAAACCCAAATAGATTTGCTTTTCAAAATTGTTGTTTGAATAATATTTTATCTCACAACATATAGCGAGACAACAGAGGTTGTAAATAGCGCAAATTTGATTTGATTTAAATTTAACTATCTATCTGCTTTATCTGATTAAGAACACCACAGTAAAAACTCCGCAATGAATTATTCCTAATTCCATGTGATAGGAGAATTGTGGGGAGAACCCACTTCTATATTCTTTCAGACAGCCAGGGTACCTTAAGGGCCTTTATGGCTTATAATGGTACCTCCGCACTCTTTTCCTCTCTAGACTCTTTTCCCTTGAAAAAGGATTTTCACTGGTTTTCTCAATCAATCTTAAATACCTTTCGAACAACATAGGCAAGGCTAACACTGCGCTTTTGGCAATATGGTGGGTAAGACCTCGGATCAAGTACTCGGAGTCAAGTGAAAACTTTGTAATCCTTTTTTTTTTAGCATATTGTGTGTATTGAGGTTAATATGAAGAAAAAAAAGTAAGGGTAATTATAAAGAAAGTTGAAAACTTAAAAAAATTGCTAATTAAACATAAACAAACACATTTACCCAGCCGAAAAATTAAAGAAGACTTGAAAAATGTGCATTTAATATAGAGTTTATTTTTCATATTCCCAAAAAGTATTAAAAGTAATTAATAATTTTTGCATTTAATCTTAAACAACTATTTTATTATTTAACATTTAAACAAAAAAACCATGCTACACAATCCGATTGCATTTATACCTGTAATTTTAAAAAGACAAGAATGCAAACCGAAATTCAAGAAGTAAAGTAGGATTAAAGTTTCTTATCATTTTTATCTAAACAACATAATTGTTTGTTGCAAATAGAAAGTAATTCGTTGCAATACTGGTCATTTAATTAAACGACACTTTAAGTGTTTCTAAGAATGAAATTTAATAAAACAAAATCTACTACAATTTGTGTAATAATTGAAAACTATTGAATTTCACTTAAAAAAAAATTAAAATAAAACGATAAAAATTTTATTAACAGCTGATAAATTTTAATATATAGTTACAAAAGGGCAAAATGTTAATATTTTTAATGATTAAAATTGTACACCCCTACAAATTCGTATCGTTAGTATTACAGTGGCTTCCAGTGAAAATTAACACTTAAAAAAAATTTTTTTATGTTTGGTTTAACAATTTAGTTAAAAAAAAAAATTAAACCAAAAATATTGCAAAAGGTTTTTTTTATTCTTAAAAGAGGGGAAAGGTAAGAGTAACAAAGAAATGCAAGTATTATTTACTTTATGGGGATACTTTGACCGAAATTACAACATGCAATCGTTGTGGCATCCAGCTGAACAAGGTTGTATTCGAAAATGTTAAAACTTTTAAGTTCCTTTTATTAAGTATTTTATTTGCACACATTTTTGTCTAGCAGCGCTAACTATTGTTTTAATACTAAAGTAAGAAAAGAAAGTAGCAGATCTAGGTTTAGATTATTCCAATGTACCAACTTTTGTTCAGTTTTTTACCAATGGCTTAATTTCTTACGTTGATTGGCTGAAAAACCCTCTCTTATTTAGACATTTATCGTTAAAATAGATACAGTTTTCCGGCAGTATTAAATAGAGTAACCTCCATGCTTTGATTAGGACATAGCTTTCCATTAAAGCTTTGTTTAATTCAAAGCAGCTAGTATTATAAATTAATTTTAATCAGTAAACTAAATTTAAAAAATTATTTTATTTTGCCAAAACCTCAAAGTTTACACTTTTGTTGGGTCTTTTAAAGTTTTGCCTTTTTTAACCTCTGATTCTTTATAATTTAATCTAAATTTAATTTAAATTAAGAAATAAAAAATCCCTGTGTTAGTTTAAAAATTGCTTAAACATTTTTTTTGTACAAGTAGTTACCAAATTTTATGTTCTTTACATAGCGGTTTACAAAGTTCTAAAATGTCGACAAATGACTTTAATTTTTTTTAGCCTCTCACCTTGCTACTCTTTGAATTTAACTTTTAACGCTTAAACTTTTAAAGTTTTTTAGCTTATTTAAAAATAATGGAAAAATAATTATTTGTTGTCTTGGAAGGCTCATTTTTACTGTGAGCTACTGTAGATACTTAAAACTGACCTAAAAATGCAAGTATTAAAGGTCACTTTAATTCATTGCTCCATATGAAATAAAATTTAAAAAAAAACCTATAAAATATGCTTAAAAATAATCAAGGATCAAGTTACGTTTTTTTCTTCTGTTATTTAAAAAAGTTGCTTAAAATAACCCCTAAAAACAATTGAATTTTGAAAAGAGGACTGTTAATAATGATCATTTTCATTTCATTAACAGAAATAATTTAAATACATACTTATTCCCCCTTTGTCAGTTAAAATATTGAAGAGTCACTCTTGTACGATACAGCTTTATAATATGCTTTGAGCCCTTGTGTTGTGTTGTGTTTTTAAAACAAACCCTGTTCGTTGTTTCATTTTGGACAGATAAGGATCTGGCAAGTGCTAAAGTGATGTACACATTTATTTACGTTTATATAAAAGTAAAACCCAAAAATGTTTTTTTTGTTGGTTTTTTTTAAAGAAAGAAGAAGCCATCAAGATAAAAGCGGATCCTCCCGCGTTTGTGGCTCGTGTAAGCGTGCGTTTGTGTGCCAGTGAGTTAATAAATGAATAGTAAGTGTAAGTATGGCTTCTTTCAATTGGCGCTTTATTTGACGTGTGCTTAACTTTTTGATAAATTTATCACTTAAACATCTTTTACAATGTGCCACATAATCTAAAAAATAAAATAATAATTTATTTTCAGTTAACTTTTTCTTTATTTTTAAGGGTTTTAGCCTTAAAGTCAAGGAGATAATTAAAAATACGAGTATTTACTCGTATGTATGTATAAATGATTAGTTAAAGCTTAACAAAGTCGTTGAGTAATCGTTTAATTATTTGGTTAGAGGTGGTTCGTTTTTTACTGTGGATAGGAGTTTTAGATAATAAAGTTGATTAATGTAAACCATATGAATGTTTTGAATATTTTGATGTAATTAGCCATCTGTATAGACAACCAACAATTTTTCTGCTTAATTACAATTATGCATGTAAATATAGATACAATTTATGATAAATTGTTTGTTTATTTTTTTAGGTATGTTTATAAAAGAGGAACAATTCAAATTAAAACAGTAAACCTTAAACGTTTTTGAATTAAATTTTTGATAATTATTTAATACACTTTTTAATATTTGAACATTTCTCTCTCTATGGAATATTTGTGATAAATGATTTGTTTTTAGAAAAGTCTTTACAAATTTGCTTATTAAAAATTTTATGTTTAATTTTATTTAACATGTTTGCCTGATGATAGAAGGGTAATTTGATTTCTGTAAGGGTAATTTAGCTGCAGTCAATACATAAACAATGACATATTGAATAAAACTTTTTGGCTGCAAAAAGCGACATTATGTACATACAAATATTTCGGGATTTTAAGGCATTGCAAATATTTTTTTGTAGTTTTCGAAACTTCTTTCGAGAGGTAAAGTTGCAAAACATTTTTATTTGACACACTCAACTGCACAGTGATTCCTTGAAAGAAAGAAATCGTTTATGTATCTAACTTTCAAACTTCTAATGATATTGGTTTAAATATTAAAAGTTTATAGAAAATGATTAAGACCTAATAAGGCTAAAAGGGGACAAAGTATATACAAAGTGGGTATAAGAAAAACTCCAAAGAAGGTTTACACAAGTTTTCTCAAAATATAAGCCTCTGTTTTGAACAAAATATTGGAAGATTTTAACATAATTGTTAATTTTATTGAAAGGTTTTAAATTTAAAAGAAAAAAAAATTGGTTTTGTGGTCTACTTATATCAAATTGTTTTCTTGATTTTTGCTTTCCTAGGCGCGTTTCGAAAAAAACTGATACATTTCAATTCTTTTTCAGCCACTTCTTCTTATTTGATTTTTATGGAACTATTGAATTTAGGTGACAGTATAAAATTTTTATAAAAATAGGGCAGAGCCACGCCCATTGTAAACATGTTTAAATATAAAAATTCGAATTTTACGATTAAAAAAAATATATAATAAAGTAGTTTTGAAAACAAAATAAGTTTTTTGTCAATAACTATTTTTAATTTCGTTTTAAGCCTAAACGGAACTAAAAACGATATCCATTAAACTTAAATTTTGTGGACGTTGAGCACAAAGTCTCATTATTCGTATAAGTATTGCAAAACGGATACTAAAATCACAAAGAGGATAATTATAATACACATCTTTTTTCTAGAAACTCTTTTATTTTTAATAAAAGATTTGTGCAAATTCTAGCAAATTAAATTTCAAAATAGAAAAACCGCTAAGATAAGAGATAAAAACGACTGTTAAGTAGGGTTGGGCAAAAAAAAAATCGATATATCAATATATCGATATTTTTTAAATATCAATTGATATGTTTTGTCGATATTTTACTTTGCAATATATCGATATATCAATATTTTTTCTTGCTATTTTCTTTCAATATTTTTAAACTTTGCTTTTGTATTTTATGTTATTAATTTGTAAAAAAAACTTCTTGTCGTAGTCTCTTTCGAAAATAATAGAATAATGTTTGTATTGACAGTTACGGCGCGTTTGATTTGATCCCATTAAAGGTATTTGCAAGTCAATGGCAACAAGATTTTATTTACACCCGTAACTCCAAAGTATGAATATTGAAAATTTGTATATACAGTTTAATAGTTGGGATGTATTTAGCGTTAGCTGTTCTATTGAGCATAGCTTGTTTCGATTAAACTTTTTTTTTTTAACGTATTTTTAGCAAAGGCTTAACCATTGTATGTGTCCAGCACAATATCGATATATAGATATTTTCAAATCGATATATATCGACCGGCAACGATATTGAAAAAAATATCGATATTTTTTTTGCATTTGCATGTGTAAATATGTAAATAACACGCTATTGTTGTAGAATATTATATTTTTGTTATTGCTGTTTTAGATTAAACATAAGCGATAATTCACTAAATGCTTCGAAATGTTTCAGGTGTCATCATTCGCATTAGGTGACGAATTTAAATGCAAATTTAATGTCATATTAAAGTCCTTAAATTTAATTTTAAAAAAACGTTAAAATGATTACTTTTTTAATAAAAAACAAGTTACAGCGCTATAATCGGCTGTGCCAAATTTTATATACCCTTCACTGCGTGTATTTACGCAAAAAAATTGTTTATATGTATCTCGAAAAAATTTGTTTTTTAAAATATCTCACCAGAAATATAATATATTTTTGTGTAAAAAATAATGAAAAAAAATTTTTTTTTTGCTTATATCTGTTAATTGTCGGATTTTGGTGATTTTCAATAGCAAGGATCTCGGGAAAATTCGTTTGATCGTTTTATACCAATACCGTGTCCGTACGACATCGGGGGGCTGAGGAAAGTTGATTTCAACAGACGGACAGACGGACATTGCTAAATCGACTTCCTCATCTATAAGGATTCAGAATATATATACTTTATAGGGTCGCAAATGAATTTTGTAGAAATTACAAACGAAATGACAAACTTATATATACCCTTGTCACCTAAGGTGAAGGGTATAATAAATGATTTTGTATAATCCAATTTACATATCCTTTTTTAGTATTTTTAGACGCGCTGTGTCTGAAAAATAAAGAACAAAAATACGATTCCTAATCATTACAATTATTATTATCAGTCAGTTGTATGAAATATAGAAAATGTTAGGTAAAGTCATATTTTCATCAACACATAGAGGTAAACAGTAAAAATTCCTTCTCACAATAAATCACATATACTTACATAACTATGAACGTTAAACTGCATTTAATCCCTTTTTACATTTTTATATTTTTATTATGTGAATAAGATTAAAATATTTTGTGCATAAGCGTATGTGTATGATTCCAAATGATAAACCAGGATATTTAATTTTATGTATTTATGTCCATGCAGAACAGAATATTTAAGGTATCAAATCATGGTAGAGTGCAACAAAACTAAAACAAAACGTTGAATATTTAGCTACAACAATATCTGAGTTAGTTCCTTTGAAACCCTGATTTTTTTTTCGTTATGGCATCATTGTAATTATTTTCTTTTAATTTTTATTATTATTCATTAATACAATAATGATAACAAAACATAGTAGAATGGAATAATATAAAAATAAAAGTAGACAAATTTCTAACATCATCTTTATTCGAATCAACAACAATAACAACATATACCAATATACATTAAATAAACTTACTATACAAAAGGACATACAATTAAACACTGAATAATAAAGGAAACACCAACAAATAAAAAAAGGACAGCATGTTCTCGAGACCATACAATGGTTATAATATTTCGTTGGTATGTGTGTGTGTGTTTATGAATATGAGTATGTAAAAGATTTTATTTTATTTCCCATTTGTTTTTCCTTTTTGTAATTTGTAGATTTGTTAAATCTGTTCTTCCACATAGATACACACTCTAGTTTTACTACTACAAGCTTAAGCTAAAGTTGGAAAAAAATACACAAAAATTTCGATCTTCTTCGTTTACAAACTTCTCAAATTTCATATTGTACTTATACCTACTATAACATTAGCTCACATTCCATATTGCTCAGACAGACTTTGTTCATATTCTTAACAAGGAGGGTTAATAAATTTTTAAGGATTCCCTTTTATTCTGCAATTGTTACGTTACCGTTACTAGTTGTTGTTAGAGATACTATTGGTGAGATAGAGAAAAATGGCCATTCAGTTAAAGTTATTATGAAGTTTGGACAACAAACGTTAAGTCTCGCAAACATGCAATTAATATTTTTCTATTTAAATTTTTTGATTCTTAAGATAAAAATCTGCTGCCTAAATGCCCTTAACATGAGGTTGAGGGATTTAAATTTCGATTTTATGGGAAGATTGAAAGAAGTTAATGGAAGTGGTTGTTTCATAGAAAAAATGTTAAAAACTCACGTAGATTTTCTTAACTGAACAACAGTTATCAAATTCGGAATATAGAATAAAATATATATATGTATATTAAATGATTTCCTATTAACATTTAATTTGCTGTTTTTGTAATAGAATTGAGTGATTTGTGTAGACGTTTTATGCGTGTTTTGTTTTAGTTGCAATAATAAATCACATACAAAATTTTTACTCAAAGTGCTCCCTTGCATTATAAAAACAGTACATAAGAATTCATTTTTTTTAATATAAGATATATAAATCTTAATTATAATTAAAAAAGTTTAAATTTTCATGTATCTATTACCATATCATGTTTTTGCAAATATTTTTACTTACAGTCGGGTAAGTCACTAAATCAAAAAAGAGCATATAAATACCGAAGATTTGCCCTTTGTTTTACATTTTTTATTTTAGCCAATTTTCATTGTAGATCAGAATTTTTGTCAAGGCATTAAAATATCAATGGTGTTTAAAGATAAAAAATATTTATCCACGTAAAATGCATTATCATCTACTTAACCTAAAATCTTTAATGGAAATAGAATACAGGAATTAAAGGTTATAAGATTCCAAAGTAAAAGTTGTTATATAATTTATCATGTGTTTTCGTTAAAAAACAAGATGATGAGTTGACTAAGGAATATATTTGATACACATATGTTTAATTTTATTTCAATTTCAAGGTTTTTTGAATTTTGCACTGTAATAAAATTTCATTAATATCACTAGGTTACAGTACATCTGTTGCCGGAGAAATTTTATCTGTTGCTGACGACATATATTACACAAATTTCAAATATATAAGTAGAATATTTTTAACAGCTCTTGTTTTCAAGATATAGCTTTGTCAAAAATAAATTTGCTTAAAACATATTTCACTATGTGCTACAGGGCCAAAAAATATTTTTGCTGCATTTTTTTTATGAATTTTAAAAAAATAAAAATTGCAAAATTTTGTATAAAAAAAGAGGTTTTTTTTGTCACAAATTTTCCGATATCTCTGAAACTGTTGAGCAAATTTAATATATAGGCATAGCTTTAAGATAATTTTATCGCCGAATTTTGTATTTTTGTTTTAATTAAATAGGACAAGCCGTTCTTCAGTTATACTAACATATGTCATCACACTGCCTCCATTTTTGACATAAAGCTATATCTCAAAAACTAGAGATGATAAAAATATTCTATTTATATATGGATCATTTCACGTCAAGTAGACCAACTAAAAAAATCAATCCGGATGAAATTTGCGCCATAGTTAGTCCTATTGAGTAGTAGCTTAGACACAATTTTTTAACCAGATCGGTCAAGAACTCTCTGAGTTAGAGGGGGTCAATTCGATCCTATTTGTGTGCGAGTGTTTCTAAAACCTTGAAAATAAAACTTATACTGAAAAACTAGACAAATTAACCTTTGCGACTGTATGTAACATACCCAACTAAAATTTCATACCCCCGATACAACAATATGTTTATTTAGTTTTTTAACATTTCTATAGCAAAAAAAAAAAAGAAAAAGGTACAAAATATTTTTTTTCATAGATATCCCACTCGCCTCCCACTTAGCGACCATAAAGGTCTTAAAGGAAACCCTTATTTTTGTAAAAAAGTGTATTTAAATATTGAAATATGTATGTTAAACTATGTATGTGATTTAGAATTAAAAATTTACATTTTATTTTAGTAGAGTTCAAAACTTAAAGTCAGAGTTCATAAGAAAATTTGCACGCATGTAAGTCATGTAAGTCAAAAATTATAAACGTTTATAAAATTGTTAAAAATATTGAAAACGAGATAAAAT